>AWOL01S0000652.1:38358-118974 GCA_000715115.1 Nicotiana otophora
GGGGTGAGGGGTGGGTTGGTGGGGATTGGTGGGGATGGAAAATAGGGTAGAGAAGGTTTAAAAGAGTTTTGAAAAATGTTTTACATTTTCCTCTAATTGGAGAAAAATGAGTTTATGAGGAAAATATTTTTCAAAATATTTAAGCCAACCAAACATGGAAAAATTGGAAAATATTTCCAAAAAAATATTTTCCTTCATACCAAACACATCCTGTCACAACCCAAAATCCCACCGCAGGCGTCGTGATGGCACCTAGTCTCTAAGACTAAGTAAGCCGATTTCAATTACATTTTGAAGCCATTTTTTTAATTTAAAAATAAGTAATCAAAACTAACAGTGGAACAAATATGAATATACAACCTCCCAAGACTGGTAGTACTGAGTCACGAACTCTAATTGAATACATGGGATGATCACGAGGATCGAATATACAATATTGTTTGATTAAAAATTAACAGTACAATAAAATGAAAAGACTCCAATGGACTGCGATGACGAAGCAACTCTACCTTGAATCCTTACGGCCCTTCTTCAACTTTGTTCAAGTCTGATATCTCCAATACCTGGCTCTGCACAAAAATGTGCAGAAGTGTAGTATGAGTACACTACGGTCGGTACCCAGTAAGTATCAAGACTAACCTCAGTGGAGTAGAGACGAGGTACAGTCAAGACACTCACTAGTCTAATAGCATGTGCAATATAATATACAAAATAGTAGGAAACAGATAACAATAAGGGCGACATAAAGCAACCAGTGATATGCATAGCAAGACAACAAAACACCATTTAATATCGCTCAACAAATAATAAATACAAGTAGACCCAATTAAATCAAATTCTTCAAATAAATGTCCTTCACATATAATTCTACCAAATAACTCTCTTTCAAATATAATTTTCCTCAAATAAATATCTTTCGAATACAATTCTTTCATATAATACTTTCTAAATAAAAATCCTTCCAAATATATATTTTGAATATAATTCTTCAATTAAAAAGTCACCATGTGACACCTCATTTCATAATCATAAAAATATGGGTCTCAGCCCATTTTCATATTTTTTTCATAAACACGGGTCTCAGCCTATTTTTCATATCTCCGCAGTATTTTGTGCCCATAATTAAATCATCATATTTTCCTGGCACCTCGTTCCCTCATTTCATATCTCAACTGCATGGACAACTCACGTGCCAAATATCATTATCATTTAATCACAGCACCTCGTGCCCACATTTCATATCACAACTGCACAGACAATTCTCATGCTAATATCCTCAATGTATATAAGATCCACATGATCAATGTATTTCCACTAAAGTGAGTTTAGAATGTTTAAATCAAGTAAGAAATCAACAAAGAATTGAATTTAATTTTAGAAATCATTTGGGTGAAGAAAATAATATTTCACTTAACTTAAAGTATCACATAAACTACTCGTTTGGTTGTAAAACTATTTAATTTAAAATATAATAATAATTTCTTTTTATTTAAATCAACTCAATCATCGAAAATCAGTAAGAAAAATCAGAAATATACTTCTTTAGAGTCACGTGCTAAAAAGCCAAAGCCAACACAATATAACTAGGAGTACAAAACACAAAATAATAAAGTCAACAAGTACATCACGGAAGAAGACAAGAACTTACATATTAAATGAAACAAAATCACACAAGACAAGAACATAAATAAAGAAATATCAACAGGGCACTCTCGAGGTACCGCCTCGTAGTCCCAAATCATAAATAAATTCACAATATCTCATTTCCTTATATCACCGCGGGAGCCTTCACATTTAATTTTAAAGAAATTATTTTTCCCAAAATAGCATCCTGCGTTTTAGCTATCCTTATCACACCGCATGACTTTTAGTAGTTCCCCTACTAGCCACGCGTTTCAAGCCACCCTTATCTCATCGCATGCGTTTCAACACCCTGACCTTATATCACCGCATGACTTCTAGTAGTTCCCCTACTAGCCACGCGTTTCAAGCCACCCTTATCTCATCGCATGCGTTTCAACACCCTGACCTTATATCACCGCATGACTTCTAGTAGTTCCCCTACTAGCCACGCGTTTCAAGCCACCCTTATCTCATCGCATGCGTTTCAACACCCTGACCTTATATCACCGCATGACTTCTAGTAGTTCCCCTACTAGCCACGCGTTTCAAGCCACCCTTATCTCATCGCATGCGTTTCAACACCCTGACCTTATATCACCGCATGACTTCTAGTAGTTCCCCTACTAGCCACGCGTTTCAAGCCACCCTTATCTCATCGCATGCGTTTCAACACCCTGACCTTATATCACCGCATGACTTCTAGTAGTTCCCCTACTAGCCACGCGTTTCAAGCCACCCTTATCTCACCGCATGCATATCAATATCATAACATTTCACAAATCGCACCTCAAGTGCCAAATATCACAACATAATACAACTTGCACCTCAAGTGCCCAAATATTATAACACTTCACAAATTGCACATCAAGTGCTCAAATCTTATAACATATCATAAATTGCACATCAAGTGCTCAAATCTTACAACATATCACAAATTACACATCAAGTGTTCAAATCTTACAACATATCACAAATTGCACATCAAGTGCCCAAATATTACAACTTGCCACAGAGATCAACAATACATAATTTTTCACAATAAGGAGCCCATGGCTCGACCATAATGAGCACAAAATCTTAACAAAATATCCGAAAGTGAACAGCTCAACAAAATAATATTTCACATAAAATCGAGGTGGCAATCACACCAAATCATTGTATAAAATAATTTCAACAAATAAGAATCTAGGCATGATAAATAGAGGATTTAATAAGTATTAATAATTTCCAATTTAATACCTAACGGCATCTAAGGATTTTAATCAACGAAATTTGCACATATAAACCAAGAACGTACTCGTCACCTCGCGTACATGGTATTCAATTACACAGTTTGCACATAATACTTAATGCCTATGGGGTATTTTCCCCACTCAAGGTTAAGCAAGACACTCATATTTTTGAAGTTATGCCAATATTCCAAAATCGTTTTCTTGCTTGAATTGGCTTCCGGACTGCTCAAATCTATTCAAATCAGTTGTATAACTTCATTAAAATTCATCGAAAATAATTCCGAATAATAAAACGTCGACTTAAAAATTTATTCCAAAAAGTCAATAAAAGTCAACGCGGTACTCGCTTCTCGGAACCCGACATAATTTTCATGAAATCCGAACACCCATTCTGATACGAGTTCAACCATACCAAGTTTATTCAAATCCTACTCCAAATTGGTATACAAATCCGGAAATTCTTTACAGAATTGGTGTCCAAATGATGATTTCTTTACCTTTCTGGAAACTAGACACGAAGAGTTACAACTTTCATTTTTGAATCATCTAAAAATTCCTTGTGGATCAAAAGATATAAGCTTCTGAAGTTAGACCATCAAATCTGAGAGTTCCTGAGTGCGGCCGCACACAAAATTGTGCGGCCTGCACACTCCACTGCGGACTGGAGTGCGGCCGCACCAAAATTGTGCAGTCCGCACAACTCCCCTAAGGTCCGCACTTCCTTTTTTTGCCTCAGCACTCCCGAAACTCATCTGTAACCTCCCGGACACAAACCATATGTGAATTTCAATCATACAATATGCTACGGGCCTGCTCACGCACTTAAAACACTGAAAAGAGGTCGTCTTGACCCGATATTGACCATGGCCAAACTCCCAAATTTCTTAACTTTACTAATCTCTCAACTAATGATCCAAAAATACAACCAAGCCCCTCGGGACCTTAACCAAATATACCAACACATCTCAAAATACAATACGAACTTAGTGGAGGCTTCAAATATCGTCAAACAGCGTCAAAATTATGAATCACGCCTCGAATCGAATTATGAGTTTTCGAATATCCCAACTTCTATGTTTTGCGTCGAAACGTATCAAATCAATCCGAAATGACTTTAAATTTTGCACACAAGTCATAAATGACATAATGTAGGTATTCCAATTTTCAGAATCCGATTTCGACCCCAATATCAAAAAGTCAACTTCCCGGTCAACTCTTTTCTTTTAAGCTTCTTAAATAATAATTGTTCTTTTAATTAAATTCCGAATCTTCCGAAAATCAAACTCGACCACACCCGCGGGTCATAATACTTATTACGAAGTTTCTCGAGACCTTAAGTCACTGAACGGGGCATTAATTCTTAAAACGACAAGTCGGGTCGTTACACATCCTTAGTCCTGAGATTTTGGGTGAATTGACTAATCTTTCAGTACATTATAAATTGTGGATATATTTTAAATAACGGGCTTAAAAGTGTCTATTGATGCACTTTGCCCGAATAGAAACAATGTTATTTAATGTGGAATTTTCAGAAACTACTGTAGTTTAGTGGCTATTAACTTCCTATAGCTACCATATACATATTTACTTCCTATAACTAATATTTTGTTGTTACCAGAGTGTATTCGTTGTATTCGCGCTAATGTATTCATGAATGCAGTTGCGAAATCTGTCTAATAAGTAGGGAGTCTAGCTATTTAATAACAAAAACATGATCAATTAGCGTGTATCATTCCTAATTTAACTCAACAAAATCTATTCTACAGAATTCCATTGCTATTGTATTGTATCCCATATATTCCCGCGACTGTATTTATAAATACAGTGAGGTAATCCGCCTAAAGGATAAGGATTGCAGCTCTTTAATTTTGTATTCTATATATTTGCGCGACTGTATTTATAAATACAGTGAGGTAATCTGCCTAAAAGTAGGGATTACAGCTATTTAATTATGTATTCCATGTATTTCGCAAATGTATTTATAAATATAGTGAGTTAATCCGCCTAAAAAATAGTGATTACGAGTGTTTAATAATGGAAAGCGCAATATTGAATTTTATTTAATTTCACTATATTGAATTCAGTTATATTTAAGCAACAAAAAATCAAGAAATAGGATGTATACCGTTCTATTCAATTCGACTGCATACATTATATTCAATTCATCGATATTAATTATTCACTATTATACAATGTATTCAATTCGCCGTATTCAATTTGACTGTATTAAAAAATACAGACCTTCAGAATACATAAATACAGGCAAAAATATAATGCATTTATACAAAAATACAATATATTTGAGTGTATTTGTATAAAATACAATGTATCTTTATCATTGTATGTGACTCAATAGCAAATTACAGAAGAAAGTTCGTCGGAGATGGCGTTTTTTGATCAAGCAAAATATTGTATACATTATATTAAAATTAATACTCGGGCCTCAAATCTTCTCCGGCGACTCTGCTTCAGATTTCAAAAAGCTCAATCTGTATCCATGGACAGATCTATTCGCCTACTCCCTCTTCGCTTCAAATCTATTCTCTTCGCTTCAGAAAGTCCACCATCGCCACCAAAAATGGCTGCTACGACTGCTGCCTTGATGGAAAAGGAGAGAGATTTGAGGGAGAAGAGAGAAGATTGAGAATCTTGCTGATAGAGAGAGAGAGAGAAGGAAGAGAGAGAAAGAACATAACTGACATATGTCACGCCTCAATGGTAGGGTATATAATAAATACATATCTTGCTATAAAAAAGAAAAGGTAGCTATAAGTAATAATTTTAAAATTATTTTGGTTTATAATAAATATGGTGTAATAGTTTGCTATAGGAGGTAAAATTTTCTTATTTAATTTGGCCAAAAAAAAGAAGAAGAATTAACCCAAATAGCTGCCCATCATGCCACTTAAACTAAAAATAGCCTGTGAATGTATAATATATGTATAATTTATGTATTACATGTGTATAATCTATGTATATGGCTAAAGAAATAAACAATTAATATGAACGGCTATTTATAAAAAAAATCAGTTATTTTTGGGCTTAGGGGTAGGAAAGATCAAATTGGGCTTTGAAGAATAACGATAATCTGCTATCCTATTTAGGTCCCCGAACAAAAAAGGAAAACAATACATGGCTGATCACTTTTTAAAAAATATTTTTTAAAAAATACTTCTCTTTGTTTATTCCATAAATGGAAAATTATTTTACACTAATGGCAGATAAAATTTTCTCTCTCTCTCTCTCTCTCTCTCTCTCTCTCTCTCTCTCTAAGGAGGGACAAAGAATACTTACTATAATGACCCAGCAGGTTGTTTTGAGCATTTACATTCTGTTCAGCTATTTGAAGTCTTGAGCAGCTCCGTATGATGTATTACGACTTGTGTGAATCGTCGATTTTGGTTTTCAGGTAATTCAGAAGTGATTTGGAAGAACGAATTTCATGATTGAATCTTTAAGTTGGAAGAGTTGATCAAGTTTGACTTTTTAGTATTTGACCTCGGTTCGGAGTTTTCATAGTTCCGTAAGGTCTGGATGGTGATTTGGAACTCGAGCATATACCCGGATTTGTATTTGGATATTTATAGAAGGTTTCGGCGCTTATTGGCGAAAGTTAAAAATTTAGGTTTGAAAAGTTCATGAGTTTGATCGGGGGTTGACTTTGATGAAATCGGGTTCGGATTGAGGTTCCAGGAATTGGAATATCTTCGTTATATCATTTGAGACGTGTGCAAAAGTTGAGTTACTTCCGAGTTGATTTGATATATTTCGGCGCGATTTTTGGAAGTTGAAAGTTCAAAAGCTCATTAAGTTTGATTTGAGGTACGATTTGTCGTTTCGATGTTGTTACGCGTGATTTGAGGCCTCGAGTAGGTCCATGTTATGTTATGGGACTTGTTAGGATATTTGGACGGGATCCCGAGGGGCTCGGGTGAGTTTCGAACGAGGTTCGGATCATTTTGGAACAAGTTGGCTTGGCTGGAGGTTTTGGTTCTGGTGTGTCCGCATCTGCGGAGGGCTGGTTGCAGATGAGAGCCCGCAGATGTGGCAATTTGGTCGCGAAGGCAAAGTAGGTTGTGTAGGACTATTTGCGCAGTAGCGGCATTTTGGGCGCATATGCTGAATCGCAGATGCGGTGAGTTTGAACGCAAAAGTGAAGTGTGGCGCAGAAGCGGGGCTTTTTCCGCATGTGCGATGGGCGAGTTTCAGAGGGTTTTCGCAGAAGCGAGTTTTTGGTCACAAAAGCGACAACGCAGAAGCGGCTAAGTGTGTCACAGATGCGACGATGCCTGGGCAGAAGCTATATATCGAGGGCTTGGCTATTTTATTCACATTTTGAGTTGGGGAGCTCGGATTTGAGAGATTTTGTAGAAAATTTTCATCACAAGGATTGGGGTAAGTATTCTATACTCGATTTTGATTATATTTCGTAAATCCATCTTCGTTTTTGGTAATTGGATTATGAATTTTAAAGAGAAAATTGAGGGGTTTTGTCTAAAGTTTCATAAAGTGAATTTTTGAGTTTTGAGCATCGATTCGGAGTCGGATTTGAGTGAAACTAGTATGGTTGGACTCGTAATTTAATGGGTTGTCGGTTTTTGTGAGTTGCATCGAATTCCGAGGTGCGAGCCCAGGTTTGACTTTTTGGTTGACTTCAGAGTTTTGATTAAAGATTCGACCTTTATCATTTAGAATTATTTCCTTAGGCGTTATTTGATGTATTTGAGTTGCTTTTGCTAGTTTCGAGCCGTTCGGAGGTTGATGCGCACGGGATGGCATTTTTGGAGTATCGTTTGGCTTTCTCTGTATTGGATTTGGCTTGTTCGAAGTAAGTAAGACTTTTAAACTTGGTTTTGAGGATACGAGCCCCTGAATATACGTGATGTGTGTTTGGTGTTGAGGTAACGCTCATGCTAGGTGATGGGCGTGTGGGCGTGCACCGTGTGAATTGTGACTCAGTTATTTCTGTGGTACTTTGTTGTTACCTAATCTTATTTGTATCTATAAAATCTCTTCGTGCTAGAGTAATTGAGCGTGATCCATGTTAGAAACCATGTCAAGGCTATATGCTTATCTTGTGGGACTCATTGAGGTCATTTCTGCTATTGAGTTATTTGCTTACATTGCAATTACATACCCAGTCATACGCATTCATTTGCATACCATATCTCAGTCTTTGTTACCATTTATTGATACATCACATCATATTTTTTTGCTGATTTTCTTGACATTGTGAGCCCGAGAGACTGATGACTGAGTGAGGCTGAGGACTTGATTGTGAGGATATTGATGAGATTGAGCTACACGCCACAGCAGGTATTATTGATTTATGATGGGATCGGGCTGCACGCCGCATCAGGTATTATTTATTCATGCCATGATTGGCTTATTATGGTGCTTGGGCTGGATCTGCCCCTCCGGAGTCTGCACACCCATAGTGAGAGCAATTGTTATTTCTTTGGACTGGATCTGCCCAATACAGTGTCGAGTACGAGTGCGAGTGCCGAGTGATTTTGAGGAATGAGTGACTGTGAGGACTGAGTGACTGTGAGGAATGAGTGACTGTGAGGACTGAGTGACTGGGCGGACTTAGTGAACTGATACTCTGAGAGTATGCATATGGCTTTCTCACTTTGTTGCATTGCATTTTACATGTACACTTAACATACAGGCATATAGATGCATTTTCTCATGCTGTACAGTATAGTGACACTCATGACATTCACATGCGCATTGACATGTAGGCATAGAGATGTACTTTTCTCATGCCATCTGATAATGAGACTTCTTAACTGTTGTTGAAAGGTTTTGGGAAAAATTACAATTTTCAAACTTAATCATAATTTTGGTGTTTTCGGTGAAAGATTTGAGATTTACTATTATACTTGAAAAGCATGCCTATTTTCCATAACTGTGAACGAGTTGAGCATCATATCTCTGAGTTACTTCTTGTACCATTGTTATTATATTGTTATGAACGGTTGATGGTTATTGGAGTTGGACTCTGACTGTCGCGATCCCAATTTTCCTCCATAGGATGCCGTGATGGCACCTAGTCATAGGGACTAGGTAAGCCTAACATTTACTTAATTAATGGCAAAATTTAACCAACAACTATTATTTACAAAGCAGGAGTTTCTATACAAAACCAACAATCCCAAAACAGGTAGTACAAGTCATAAGCTCTACTGGGTTTGCTAGAAAATACCTAAATACAATTGTTCCGGAAGAGAAATAATACAGTACAACATGAGATTTCAGAAGGTCTCCGAGGCCTGCGAATGTGACGGCATGTTTATCTTGAGTCTCCACAGCTAGCTAGTGAACAACCAACTCCGAAGTACCTGGATCTGCACAAAAATATACAGAAGTGTAGCATGAGTATAACACAACGGTACCCAGTAAATATCAAGACTAACCTCGGTGGAGTACTGATGAGGGAATGTTAAGACACCTACTAGACTAAACAACCTGAACAAGTATGAAGGTAAACTAACAGAGAAACAATGTTAATATAAAACTAGGCATGGTAAGGAATACAAAACAATACTTGCAATGATACACTAGTAATAACAATTTTTAACAGGAAGCAAATAGGTAATAATGATGTAGAGTAAGCTGAACACAGTCCAAGTCCGGTGAAACCAAATAAAGGAAAAACCAGTAACAACTCAATAAGAACAACTGTTTTCACACCATGTTTATCCAAGAATTTCCACGAGGTACCAAACCTCAAAATCACAAATCACGGGTCCCAATTTATGAACCCTAATCATTTGGCATCTTGTACCCATATTACACTTCATAACAACACGGACGACTCACGTGCCAAGGGAGTGACAATATCTAATATCCGCATGGACCACTCACGTGCCAACAATAACAATGACTCGTGACCTCACGGATAACTCACATGTCAATAGAACAACTCTCATACAGAAGGCAAGTAGACGAGAGTACATTTAAATGGTCAATAACATCAGGATTCATTTTCTTAAACCGATATGGGTGATTAAATTACGTGTATGCTTGTGCAAGTGTCCTACCACAATTCAAGTCAACAAGTAAGAGTAGAGATAATGAATGTCACATAAGAAACGATCACCACAAGATGTACTGTGTAATAAAGACAGTAATGAAATTGAAATAACAAATAGTACAACAAGATTAGCTACACATAACTAATCAAATAGCGCAATACGGAGAAAGAAAATTAATAGTATGCTAAGGAAACAACGATCAAAGACAAGTACACAAGAATTGGGAAATGTTAACAAGAGTCACTACCGAGGTACCGCCTCGTAGTCTCAAATCATAAAAGGAATCACAATCTTTTCTTATATCACTGCGGGAGCCTTTACATTTAGTTTTGAAAATCTTTTTCCCCGAAATAACATCTCACGTTTTAGCCCACCTTATCACACCGTATGACTTATAGTAGTTCCCCTACTAGCCACGCGTCTTAAGCCCACCTTATCTCAGCGTAAGCGTTTCAACACCCAGACCTTATACCACCGCATGCGTATCAATATCACAACGTATCACAAATCGCACCTCAAGTGCCTAAAATCATTATTTGCTAGAGAAACCAAACAATAACAGAATTTCACGACAAGGAGCCCACGACAACCACAACATACAGCAGTGATAACAATAATAATAACATGAGAATACATCAAGTAAATCATCACAAGGACTTCAGAAAACAAAGAAACGGAAGAACGAGCTCACAAGAATGACACAACAGAAAATAATGGTCTCAACAAGAATAGCTCAACAAGGGAAGGATAATGTGTAATAATGATTCCACAAAAGTACAATTCGATGACAAGACAGATAGCATGAATTAATGACCCCAAGTAAGAATACGTCAACAATGGAAGGAATAACAATTTTCAATTAAGGCTAAGCAACTACAAAAGAGATAATGCAATTAAGGTTAAGAAATTACGGAAGAGATACTAATAACTTCAATTAAGGTTAAGATATTATGAAAGAGATAACAACAAATTCAATTAAGGCACATAAGGGTTCAATTGGAAACAAGGGTAAAACATGAATCAAATAAATTCCAAATACGACATGTAAGGGTAAATTTAGTAAGTGGAGGATTTAACATGATAAAACAACTTCATATCTAATGAACATAAGAACCTAAGGGCCCTAAACGGTCAAATTCCCATAATTAAGCCCGAGTACATACTCGTCACCTCGCGTACACGGTCTTCACATGACACAATTAGCACAAATGACCCAAATCCTAAGGGTTAGTTCCCCCAGACAAAGTTAGGAAAGATACTTACCTCAAAGAAGCTAGAGGAATACTCTAAAATGACCTTCTCGAGTGAAACAACCTCCGAACGGCTAAAAGCTAGCCAAAATAACTTCAAATCATATATACAACTCATAGGAAACAATTCCATATAATAAAGCTTCAATCTTTTAACAAAACTAAAAAGTCAACCCAAAAGCCAACCCCCTGGCCCGCACTTCAGAATGTGATAAAATTCATAAAGCCCGAACATTAACTCCGATACGAGTCCAACCATACCAAAATTATCAAATTCCGATATCGAATCGCCCTTCAAATCCTCATTTTACTTTTTGAAATATTTTTAAAACTTTCCTCCAAATTTCAAACTTAATTCACTAATTAAATGATGAATATAACAATGGAATCATGAAATATAATACGATTCGAGTAAATAACACTTACCACAATGAATTGCTTGAAAACCCCATGAAATATCTCCCAAATCTGATGTCTATAACTTAACATATGAAGCAAATAGCCAAACCCTCGACTTATATGATTTTGCCCAGGTATTCTGCATTTGTGACAATCACGTGACCCTGTGAGATCGCTTTGTGAACAAACATTCCGCTCTTGCGCTGCCTTTGCTTCTGCGTTCCCAGGCACCGCACCTGTGATGGCGTGGGTGCACAAGAGTTCTCGCTTCTGCGAGCACACACACAGCTGCCAGCTTCCGTTTCTGCGTCTTCATCTCCACTTCCGCGATCGCGCAGGTGCGCAGAATACTTTGCACCTGCGACCATTGTCCAACCCTTCCTATTTCACTTCTACGATCATTTCCTCGCCTATGCGGTATAACACCTGCGACCAAATCCATCGCATGTGCGATGGCAATAGTCCAGAATTCCTCAGCATTTTCTTAAGTCCAAAATCTGATCCGTTAATCATCCGAAATTCACTCGAGGCCCACCAGGACCTCAACCAAATATACCAATACGTCCTAAAACACGATACGAACTTAGTCAAGGACTCAAATCACATCAAACAACGACGAAATTATGAATCAAACTTATGAATTTCCAAATCTTCCAACTTCTAAAACTCGTGCCGAAACATACCAAATCAACCCGGAATTACATCAAATTTTGCATGCAAGTCTAAAATGACATAACAGAGCTAATCCGACTCTCGAAATTGCAATCGGAGCCCAATATCAACAAAGTCAACTCCCGGTCAAACCTCTTACCTTCCAAAACTTCAACTTTCCAAATTTCGCCGAAATGCTTCAATTTACTCTACGGACCTCCAAATCCAAATACGGATGCGCGCCTAAGTTCAAAATCACCATATGAAGCTATTTGAATCATCAAAATTCCATTTTGTAGTCGTCTACACAAAAGTCAAAATTCCGGTCAACTCCTACCGTTTAAGCTTCTAAAACAAGAATCCTTCTTCCAAATTGACCCAGAATCATCTGAAAACTGAGCTAGACCACACATGCAAGTCATAACACATAATACGAAGCTTCTCAAGATCTTAATATGCCGGGCGAGATACTAATTCTTAAAACGACCGGTCGGGTAGTTACATTCTCCCCCTCTTAAACAAACGTTCGTCCTCGAACGTGCTAAGAATCATTCTGAAGTCGTCAAATCATTGAATGAACTTACTATACATATACTCGCGGGTGATCCCACATTACCCCAATCGACATAAGCCCGGCAACACTGTCTCAATAGAAGATTATTTTCTCCTATCCACACTGATAAGTCTTAGAACCAAATTTCTCCCCATCCGATCATTCCCAAAGGACCCAACTTGCACATCCACACACGGTGTCAGCCTCAACCGGCTGCAACAACTCATGCCTACACCCACACGATATAACCACATGACTTAACATATCACGCATATTCCCATAACAACATCTTTGCCCATAATAGCTACCCATAATCAAATCCAGCACCGGCAATTAACCTCATATTCGCTAGAACCCTTTTCCAAACCTTCACAACACTGACAACGATGCAAGAAAGATGACGACCTCATAACTATTCCCCTGAATCAACAAGTCACATCTAATGCCACCTAGGCACACACCTCGTAAGCTACAACCCAATAAGCACAATGCGAATATGACTAAATACGCAAGGAGAAACACATAAGAGAACTATCAAACAAGCCCGATAGGCACAACTCCCTATCAACACCATATTACGAATCAATTTCATAAGGGAGAATCAAAACACATGAACTAATCACATGGATCTCATCCTGATTTAACTTCCACCACAGCATGTAACCCGGTTCAACATATCAACCATATAAAAACGCGAGGATTCCATCCTCATCTCTGAATCACAAGTAGTATACACATATTTACCAACTGAAACCTTCAATTAATTCAATTTATGCTAACAAAGTCACAACATATACTGAACTCCCACACTGGTAGAGCATCTAAACCACAAATCGTAACCAACAATCCAGAAATCACATCAAAACTACTGAAATGAGTAACATAAATCCACTTCTAGTCTCATAACTCTCAATAATAAATAAAAACAAAATAATAAACACGGACTACCACTATAGAATCTCCCAACACGGGTAAACACATAAGCGGAGTACAAAATCACGAAACACCCACCCCGATAAGCAAAACCGAAACAAAATACGAATGATGCTCATCAACCATACCTGTACGACATCATCTGGTGTAGCAGCCTCGTACCTATCGTAGAAAGCACAACAACAGGTTGGGCCTCCCTCTCTTGGATGCCATCTACTAGCCTGACCTGCACCCCAAGCTGGCGGTGCAGGGATATCAGCAACTGGAGCAGAACTCATAGCCTAAATACCTCGTTGTTCTGTCCGGAGTCTAGGATAATCTCTTACTATGTGGCTTGTATCTCCACACTCAAAGCAACCTCTCTACTGACGTGGCTATAGAGCTGTCCAGTAAGGGTACCCTGAGACCTATGGGTACCTGAAACATCATGCGAAGCTTGAAGTGTGAACTGAACTGGCTGTCCCACAAAGCTTCTACCATGTTGTACCCTACCCCCAAAATAGGGACCAGCAGATCCTCCCGGTCTACGAGGCCTCTTAGCCTCCTTGCCCTCTCTCTCTTGACCCCGCATTCCCCTCTCTCTCCTGGTCCTACATACCCTCTAATCGGTGAGCGATCTCTACTACCTGCTAAAATGGAACATTCGCCTCCAACTCCCGAGCCATGCTAAACCGGATATCATGGCTGAGCCTCTCAATGAACCTGCAAACTTGCTATCTGACTATAGAAACCAAAGCAGGTGCATATCGAAAAAAATCACTAAATCTAACGACATACTCTGACACCGACATAGTGCCTTGGAACATCTGCTCAAACTTCGCGCGCCACGCTTCCCGAAGGGTCTGGGGAACAAACTCTCTCAAGAGCACCTCTGAAAACTGAATCCATTAAAGTGAAGTTGCCTCGGCTGGACTACTAACTCATACGTTCGCCACCAGTGATATACCGCTCCCTTAAGTTGGAACATAGTAAAAGCAACTCCACTCGTCTCCACAATACCCATAGTGCGGGAAATACGATAGCACTTCCCTAGTAACCCACGTGCATCCTCTGAAGCTAAACCACTGAAAGTAGGATGCTAATACTTCTTGAACCTCGCAAGTCTATGTTGTTCTTCCTCAGATTCTGCTACCCTAACCACGGGCTGAACTGGGATAACAGGCTGTGTTGGCATGATACCTGGAACCTGACCAATGTGGACTCGCTATTCCAGAATATGGGCGGTGAGATTTTGAGCTCCTCCCCCGATTTGTGAAGTAACTATTGCAACCGGAGTCAACCCCGCCTGAGCCAATGTACCAAACGTGTTTAGGAACTGTGCTAAAGTCTCCTAAAGTCTCGAGGAAGCAACATGCACCTCCGGTACATTCCTCAACTGGAGCTACTGGCGGCTCCTCAACTGCTACTCTGATATGTGCTCTAGCTACAGCATGTGCTCCTCCTCGTCCTCTGCCTCTTCTCCTGCCCCAGCCCCTAGCAACACCGGCTCTGGGGGCAGCATCATCAGTGACTGTCGCTTGTGTTCTCAGCATTTGTGAGTGAATAGAATGACAAAGGCTCAACTCCGAGATCAATAAACTCGCACGATAGGAATGAAAGAAGTGGTGTCTTCCTAATAGTTCTGTAGCCTCTCGAAGATAAGTACAGACGTCTCTGTACCGATCCGCAAGACTCTACTAAACTCGCTTATGACTCGTAGAACCTATGAACCTAGAGGTCTGATACCAACTTGTCACGACCACATTTTCCCTCTGTAAGATGTCGTGATGGAACCTAGTATTAGAGACTAGGTAAGCCTAACAATTATTAAATTAATGGAAAATGTTAACCAATAACCTTTAATTGCAACGCTGGAGTTTTTATACAAAATCAACAATTCCAAAACTGGTAGTACAAGTTATAAGCTCTTCTGAGTTTGCTAGAAAATACCTAAATACAATTGTTCTGGAAGAGAAATAAAACAGTACAAGATGAAATTTCAGAAGGTGACTCCGAGGCCTGCGAACGTGACGTCAGGTTTACATTGAGTCTCCACAGCAAACCCGAACAACTAGCTAGTGAACAACCAACTCCAAAGTACCTGGATTTGCACACAAATGTGCAGAAGCGTAGCATGAGTACACCACATCGGTATCTAGTAAGTATCAAGAATAACATTAGTGGAGTAATGGCGAGGGACAGTTAAGACACCTACTGGACTAAACAACCTGAACAAGTATGAAGGTAAACTAACAGAGACACAATGTTAATATAAAGCCAAGTATGGTACGGAATACAAAATAATACTTGCAATGATACACTAGTAAAAACGATTTTTAACACGAAGCAAACAGGTAATAATGTTGTAGAGTAAGCTGAACACAGTCTAAGTCCGGTGAAACCAAATAAAGGAAAAACCAATAACAACTCCATAAGAACAAACACTTTCACACCATGTTTATCCAAGGATTTCCACGAGGTACCAAACCTCAAAATCACAAATCACGGGTCCCAATTCTTGAACACTAATCATTTGGCATCTTTTACCCACATTACACTTCATAACAGCACGGACGACTCACGTTCCAAGAGAGTGACAATATCTAATATCCGCACGGATCACTCATGTGCCAATAATAACAATGACTCATGGCCACACAGACAACTCACGTGTCAATAGAACAACTCTCACGCAGAAGAAAAGTAGACGATAGTACATGTAAATGGTCAATAAGATCAGGATTCATCTTCTTAAACCGATATGGGTGATTAAATAACGTGTATGCGTGTGCAAGTGTCCTACAAAAATTCAAGTCAACAAGTAAGAGTAGATACAATGAATGGATCATAAGAAACGATCACCACAAAATGTACAATGTAATAAAGACAGTAATGAAATTGAAACTACGAATAGTACAACAAGATTAGCTACACAAAGAAATGGAAGAACGAACTCACAAGAATGACACAACAGGGAATAATGGTCTCAACAAGAATAGCTCAACAGGGGAGAGATAATGTATAACAATGATTCCACAAAAGTACAATTCGACGACAAGACATATAGTATGAATTAATGAACCCAAGTAAGAATATGTCAACAATGGAAGGAATAACAATTTTCAATTAAGGCTAAGCAATTACGGAAGGGATAATAGTAATTTCAATTAAGGTTAAGCAATTGCGGAAGAGATACTAATAACTTCAATTAAGGTTAAGTAATTACGGAAGAAATAATAACAAATTCAATTAAGGCACATAAGGGTTCAATTGGCAACAAAGGTAACACATGAATCAAATAAATCCCAAATACGACACGTAAAGGGTAAATTTAGTAAGTGGAGGATTTAACATGATAAAACAACTTCTTATCTAATGAACATAAGATCCTAAGGGCCTTAAATGGTCAACTTTTTATAATTAAGTCCGAGTACGTACTCGGCACCTTGCGTACACGATCTTTACATGACACAATTAGCACAAATGACCCAAATCCTAAGGGGTAGTTCCCCCAGACAAAGTTAGGAAAGATACTTACCTCAAAGAAGCTAGAGGAATACTCTAAAATGACCTTCTCGAGTGAAACAACCTCTGGATGGCTCAAATCTAGCCAAAATAACTTCAAATCATAAATAAAACTCATAGGACACAATTTCGGGTAATAAAGCTTCAATCTTTTAACAAAACTAAAAAGTCAACCCTCGAGCCCGTACCTCGGAACCCGATAAAATTTATCAAACCTGAACACCATTCCGATACAAGTCCAACCATAGCAAAATTATCAAATTCCTAAATCGAATAGCCCTTCAAATCCTCATTTTACATTTTGAAAGATTTTAACAACTTTTCTCCAAATTTCCAACTTTATTCACTAATTAAATGATGAAGATAACAATGGATTCATGAAATATAATAAGATTCGGGTAAAGAACACTTACCCCAATGCATTTCTTGAAAAACCCACGAAACATCTCCCAAGTCCGTAGTCTATAACTCGAAATATGAAGAAAATGGCCAAACCTTCGAATTATATGATTCTGCCCAGGTCTTCCGCATTTGCGGACAATAACGCACTCTTGCGAGCTCGCTTTTGTGAACAAACATTCCGCTCCTACGCTGCCTTCTCTTCTGCGTTCCCAGGCACCGCACCTGCGATGGCGCAGGTGCACAAGAATTCTCGCTTCTGCGAGCACAAACACAGCTGCCAGCTTCCGCTTCTACGTCTTCATCTCCACGTCCGCGATCACACAGGTGTGGAAAATACTTTGCACCTGTGAATACTATCCACACCTTCCTATTTCGCTTCTACGATCACCAGCTCACCTATGCGGTATCACCCCTGCGACCAAATCCATCGCAGGTGCTATGGCATCAGTCCAGAACTCCTCAGCATTTTCTTAAGTCCAAAATCCGATCCGTTAACCATCCAAAATCCACCCGAGGCCCTTGATACCTTAACCAAATATACCAATACATCCTAAAACACGATAAAAACTTCGTCAAGGCCTCAAAACAACATCAAAATTATGAATCACACCTCGAATCGAACTTATGAATTTCCAAATCTTTCTAATCAACCCGGAATGACGTCAAATTTTACATGCAAGTCTCAAATGAAATAACGGAGCTAATCCAACTCTAGGAATCGCAATTCGAGCACAATATCAATAAAGTCAACTCCCGGTCAAACCTCTCAACCTTCCAAAACTTCAACTTTCTAATATTCGCCAAAATGCTTCAATTTACTCTACGGACCTCCAAATCCAAATCCGGACGCATGCCTAAGTCCAAAATCACCATATGAAACTAATGGAATCATCAAAATACTATTTTGGAGTCGTCTACACAACAATGAAAACTCCGGTCAACTCCTATCGCTTAAGCTTCTAAAACAAGAATCCTTCTTCCAAATTGACCCCGAATCATCCAAAAACCGAGCTCGACCACACACACAAGTCTAATACATAATACAATGTTGCTAGAGATCTTAAGTTGCCGGACGGGATGCTAATTCTCAAAACGACCGATCAGGTCGTTACACTGACCCTTTTGTCCCAGCTCGTCACTACTTTCAAGCTAAGGTTAGGTTTGTTACTTTTTGAGTACATGGGATTGGTTGTACTCATGCTACACTTTTACAACTTACATGCAGATGTTGGATTCTGATATTGTTGTGTATGGCGGGAGCTGGATTTGAAGATATACCTGCGTTCCGGTCATAGCTGCCGCTTGATCTTGGTAGCTTTAGAATTTTAATATTTTCATGTATATTTCAAACAGATGATGTATTTTATTTCATACCAGTTTTGTAAATTCTAAATATTTGAAGCTCATGATTTACTCTACCAATCCTTGGGAAATGTATAAAGGTTTAGTTAGTTTATCATTCATTTGTCTCAATAAATCTCATTAAATTGGATAATTGTTAATTGGCTTACCTTGCGGGTTGGGTTAGGTTCCATCACGACTAGTTGGATTTTGGGTCGTGACAAGTTGGTATCAGAGCTCTAGGTTCATAGGTTCTACGAGTCATGAGCAAGTGTCTAGCAGAGTTTTGCAGATCAGTATGATGATGTCCATACCTATCTTTGAGAGGTTACAGGGCATTTAGTATAAACTTCACATCTTTATTTCCTTATTGTGCAATATTGATTCATCTTGAAGCGTAACTCTTTGAATTCCTTCCACGCACTCGTATGTGCATGTGAGTGCTCGATAATAGGTTTACATCGACGGCCCAGTCTGGAGGACTTGAGGTCGAGTTTCGACTGTAGCTTGAGAAGGGGGAATTCAGTTATGTGAGCACGTGAGTTTGGACTTATATGTTCGGTAATATCCCTATGAGTGGAATTTATGACTCAATTAGTGGCTGGATGGCTATATGATATGTATGATGTGACTGCGGGATGTGTTCAGATGGTTTGAATGTGACGGGAAGAGTTTGCTTGGGATGTGAAAAGGACTATTGGGTGCTTGATTTTGTTTTGGATATGACGTATAGTCTCGAGTTATGAGTGTATTAAAGGATCTTTCATGTTGTTTAACTGTGGAGCGAATTAGATTCTCATATCTTGTTGATGAGTTCAGACTCAGAAAGACTAAGTGATTGCGTAGTAGTCATGGATGTGAAAGGGTATAGAGAGATGTCAGTTTGAGGCTAAGAAGGTGGGTTAGAACCTGCGGGATAATCTACGGATGTGTGATCCTTATGATGTTGTATAGAGGCTTTCTTTTCTACCAGTGGGTTATATTTGTGCGATTTGAGTTTGGACTGATTGAACTGTCACAAGGATGAATGCGAGCTTAACAGATGATTTGAGGTATTATATGGTTTGTGTTACATGAGCTTATGAAGGATTTAGTTTAATCTCACTGCGATATTATGGCAATAATAGAGTATGGGCATTGTGAGTTATCGAGTGTTTTGATCTATGTCTTTGAGCCAAGTGAGGGAGTCTGTTATTGACGATTTAGTTGTAGGGTTACGTATTGTATTGGGTTCAGTATGAGGCATGCTTGTGGATCGATTATGACTTGCAGATGATGGATTTGAGGATGACTTAAACAAGGAAATTTATGGATGTATGGTGTACTGCACATGATGGATATATAGTAATCTTAGAATAATTCAGGTTTGTTGTTCGTGGTTTATGTGATGTACTAAGGAAAAAAGGGATTCACTCGGTTGCTTAGAGGTGTAGATTACTTCTTTGGGTGTTATTGAGCTAATGGGGAACATGACTTTCGTCCCGTTTGGGCAGTGCAATTGAGATTTGAGCAGAGTGGATGACTCTCAAAAAGGTTCTAAAGGATTCAGGACTTATATGTAGCAATTAGGAATTTTCAGGATTTGTATATGGCTAGAATCTGAGATTTACATTGAATGTCGTCGAGACTCGCGGTATTTTTATATCATTATGGATTCTACATTTCAGTATCAGGAAGGTGAAGGTAACGACTTTAAATTCACAGAAGGTCTCTTCAGAGTGGGTGTCTCGGTTGTGGTACTTTTGGGGTTCCTAAGAGGGAATACTGTGGCTTATGGATTTAGGGCGGTGTGGTTTTATGCTAGGATCTCTTGTGGTGATCCGTGGATAAGGATCTTGGTGTTCTAGCAAGGAGAAGTGTCAACTTGAGGGTAATTCGGAAGGAACCCGGAGAAATAAGACAGCTTGGTAGTAGGTTGGATCAACACGGTAATGGATATGATCGGTTCTTTGGGTACTTATGATGTGGTGAGTCTCTACATGTGTTTTAGGGAAATACTCTTGGGTTTGGCGACCTGCATGGCTTGGTTGAGTTAGAGAAATTCAGTTCTGATGTCTTGGTTATGTGAAAATGGGTTTCGAAGAGTTATCGATGGTTTCTACCATGGTTTAAAATAGATATTTCCTACCTGCATGAGGAGCATGTTGCATGTTATGATTTTCTCCTGGATGGGATCAAATAGAGGGTTTCCGACTAAATGGATATGTATTCTGCTTGTGAATCAGAGTTGATTATGAGATTCTCGTGCTTTTCATATGATGGCATGATAGATGTGGTGTGTTGTGTGGGATTGAGATTTGCATATGCAAGGTCACGGTTCAGTTTCGAAGGTAAGATCATGAATTCTTATACAATATGGACAGTTTCAGATGACTAGATAAATGCTATTACTACTTGCTATTGCCTGAGAAGGGTGCGTATTTCAGAAGGCGCATTGTGTTCTGACTTACGGATGTTTCATTGGTATTGCGCGCCTGGTTTATCGACTGCTGATGTTTAGATTTTTCTATGTGGCTTGGAAGAATTATATAAGTATTTCTCGTGGATGATTGTGTATGAGAGACGAGTTAGTCATTCTAGTGGCGGAGTTGGATCGGCTATGGTGATTCATGTGTTCTATGGATTGGAGACTGGGAGGTCTCAGAATCAGATTATTTTTGGGTTGTGGACTGTGAAGATATGGCCAAAGTTAGCTAGATGGTGGTACGTGCTATGGTTAGGTCATTGTGGACTTTTGGAGGTCCATTTACCAATTTTGGGATGACCATAGTTGATTCGGGGGTTCATTGGCAGGCCCGAGGAGGATGTGTATTCTACACCGGGTCAGATTTGTTGACTTGGCATCATTATTGTTGGAAAGTGTGTCATTCGGTTAGAGTTAAGCTTGAGCGTGTTCTGATATGTTCTATGTTTTACTCTTCTATGCTATGAGGAGTCGTGATTTGTTGGTTATATGCACACGTGATGTAGTTCTATTTGGGCCTTGTATCGGAATTCGAGCGAGATGGTGATTAAGGTGGGGAATGGTTGATTGCGCCTTGGTTATGGACCTTTTTCGGTTCGTGGTATATTGTGTTATTTGCTTCTCCATGGTATTGGTCATTGATGGCATGCTATAATCTCATGTTTTAGTTGATTATTACACTCTAATTTACTGCAATTTAATTGAGTTGGAGCTTTAATCGCTAGTGTTTTGCACTAATTGTGTTTTATGCCTTGTAAGAGTGGTTCCAATCTATGTAGATGTTATGGAATGAATTCAAGCTATTCGTGAGCTTTGAAGTCTGAGTAAAAGCCGAAGGATTAAGTCGGCATCGTGTTCGGGGATCAACGGATGATAGTGGAACGAAACGAAGAATCGAGCAGGCATATTGTGCAGTGTCCAGTAAACGGCACATAAGTTTTCTCTCGGAACTCCATTTCGGCTCCATAATATACCGTTGGAAATCTATTTAAATGGGCTACAACTTTTATGTTTTACGTTTTTCCAAATTACTAAGAAAACGCCACCCACGTGTACGGCCATGCACTGGGCGCGCATTGGGCGAGCATATGAGGCAGAACAGGGTGAAAAGTGCGCGGCCAAGTACGCGAGCACACTTCCAGGTGCGCGGCCGCGCATGTCCTGTCCCAAAAAAGTGTCCTATTTTGCCTAGGAGAAGGTTTATTTATTTGGCCTGACCCTACTTAGTATATATACATGGAAAATGGTATTTTGAGGACTTTTGACATAATTTAGACCTAAGGAAGCTAAGGAGAAGAGGGAGAAGCAAGAGCACAAGGATTTCACCATTCATCCTCACTCAAGACAAGGGTTTGGATGTTTTATGTTTTCCTTTGACTTAAACTTAATTATGATGAATTCCTCCATATCCATGGAGTAATTCTTCCTTAGGGATTGATGGATTTGGTGTTTTGAGAATTGTTTGTGGATATTAACTCTAGTTTTTATGTATTGAATCGTTGTAGGTATTTTTATTGTTTCATATATATTCACATGTTTATGTAATCGAAAAAGGCATAATTTGTGATGTTTTGCATTATCTTGTTGGTTGAATTCATTGATTCTTCTTAGTAATCAAAAGAGGCTAGTCGAATTACCCACTACGAATTCTTGCCTATCTTCACCAAACTTAACTTAGTCATATGGTAAGGTTGAGACTTAATCGAGAGAGGAGTATCTACTGAATGTTTAGAGTGAATTCGAGAGACTCACTTGAACCCTAAAAGTGAAGTAACTAGAGTTAATTCTCAAACAAGTATCTTGCATCTATCCAAGCAACCCCTACTTCCTCCCATTGATATCTTCTTTTGCTTAATATTGTTGCATGAGCCAATAGTTTAGACTTTTAGTTAATTTTAGTTTTAATTCACAAAAATCTAAATTGTTGATCATCTTGAATAGCAATAAAGTTGTAAACTACGAAAACACTGTTTAACTTCAATTCCTGCGGATACAATATTTTTGATACTATATTCGACTAGCGAGCATAATTTTGTATTGTGTTTTTATATCTCAAATTTTGGCGTCATGCACTTATGTACTTGGTGTCGAATTGCTTATGGTTGTTGATTTTGAGCATTGGAGCTCGAGGTACTTCATATGGATCAGTGTTTGGATGAGTCACATATTGCAACTGTGTTATGATGGGATACAATACTTTGTGATATATTCGTGTGTTTTGGTTCTGCTGTGTGTGATGGGTTCTTAGCATTGCGTTGTGGTGGTACTTGTTGAGTTTGCCGGACGGTTCTCTCATTTTAATCATTTTCCATGTTTGAGTATATTTGAGTGTGTTGCTTATTAGTGCACGGATTGCACGATTTGTGGCTCTAGGTAGTATTGGTGTGGCATGTTAGTAGAGTAGCTTGTATTTGATGCGAGGAAGTCTTTGGGCCTGAAGTGATTGCTATCGAATTTAATTACAATATGTATGGAGGAATAATATCTGAAGTCGGCTTAGGATTTGGCTTTGGTTCTTGTCAGACGAGAGAGGGATCCATGACTTGTTGATCTGATAAGTGGTTATGAGTTTCTACGTGTTTCTTTCATCATCGGCAGTGTACGAAGGTTTTAGAACGAGGTTTTATTTGATGTGAGGTTTATTATCAGTATTGGGTTTGTTTTAGCAGCTACTATGGTTAGAAGTTATTGTTGTGAGCATCGGAGTTATGCGTTATATTATGTGATTGCATCTTGGGCTTTGGTTATGACTTGATACAGCTTGTTCAGACTTATACAATGTGTAGGTGCGAGATTCGGGTCCTGTAAGCAATTTCGGATGTTGGAAATCGGGTTCCAAGGTTTATGGTCCAAGTTTGAATTAATGATCTTTAGTTAAGTTGTGTCGTCAAGCTTATATGGATTAGGGTGAGATGGGATCACCCCTAGGTATGTGCATGGTAAGGTGGCACAGTGATTTATTAGCTTTGGAACGACTCTCGGCACGTTTGAGGACGAATGTATGTTTAAGTGGGGGAGAATGTAATAATCCAGCCAGTCGTTTTGAGCATTTGCATTTCGTTCAACTATTTGAAGTATTAAGAAGCTCTGTATGATGTATTACGACTTGTGTAAATCGCCGGTTTTGATTTTCAGGTGATTCGGAAGTGATTTGAAAGAATAAATTTCATGATTGAAGCTTTAAGTTGGAAGAGTTGACCAAGTTTGAATTTTTAGAATTTGATCTCAGTTTGGAGTTATGATGGTTCCCTTAGGTCCGGATAATGATTTTGGACTTGGGTGTATGGTCGAATATGCATTTGGATATTTCTAGAAGGTTTTGGCGCTAATTGGTGAAAGTTGGAAATTTGAAGGTTTGAAAAATACATAAGTTTGACCGGGAGTTGACATTAAAGAAATCGGGTTCGGATTGTGGTTTTAGGAATTGGAATAGCTTCGTTATGTCATTTGAGACTTGTATGCAAAATTTGAGTTCATTCCGAGTTGATTTGATATGTTTCGGTGTGAATTGTGCAAGTTGAAAGTTCAAAAGCTCATTAAGTTTGATTTTAGGTGCGATTCGTCGTTTCGATGTTGTTATGCATGATTTGAGGCCTCGAGTAGGTTTGTGTTTTATTATGGGACTCGTTAGGATATTTTTGGATGAGGTCTCGAGGGGCCCGGGTGAGTTTCGGACGAGGTTCGAATCGTTTTGGAACAAGTTGGGTTGGCTGGAGGTTCTGGTTATGGTGTGTCCGCATCTGTGGAGGGCTGGTCGCAGATGCGAGCCCGTAGATGCGACAATTTGGTCGTAGAGGCGAAGTAGGCTGTGTGGTACTATTTGCACAGAAACGGTATTTTGGGCGCATCTGCGGAATCGTAGATGCAGTGAGATTGAACGCAGAAGCGGGAGCTGTTGTCACACCTGCGTATGCACAGAAGCAGGGCTTTTTCTGCATGTGCGATGGGCGAGTTTCAGTGATTTTTTGCAGAAGCGAGTTTTTGGTCGCAAAAGCGACGCCGCAGAAGTGGCTAAGTGTGTCGCAGATGTGACATTGCCTGGGCAGAAGCTATATATAGAGGGCTTGGCTATTTTATTCACAGTTTGAATTGGGTAGCTCGGATTTGGGCGATTTTGGAGGCAAATTACACCACAATTATTGGGGTAAATTTTCTATACTCGGCTTTGATTATATTTCGTGAATCTATTATAACGACCCAGCCGGTCGTTTTGAGAATTTGCATTCCGTTCATCTATTTGAAGTCTTGAGCAATATCGTATGATGTTTATGACTTGTGTGAATCGTCAGTTTTACTTTTCAGGTTTTTCGGACATGATTTGGAAGAATGAATTTCATGTTTGAAGCTTTAAGTTGGAAGAGTTGACCAAGTTAAACTTTTGTGTATTTAAATCCGGAATGAAGTTTTGATGGTTCCATTAGGTCCAGATGGGGATTTAAGACTCGGGTGTATGCCCGAATTGACATTTGGATATTTCTAGAAGATTTCAGTACTAATTGGCAAAAGTTAGAAATTTGAAGGTTTGGAAAGTTCATAGTTTTACCAAGAGTTGACTTTGAGGATATCGGATTCGGATTGTGGTTCCGAAAATTTGAATAGTTTTGTTATGTCATTTTAGACTTGTGTGCAAAATTTGAGTTCATTCTGAGTTTATTTGATATGGTTCGACACGAGTTTTGAAAATCAAAAGATTTAAAAATTTCTAAGTTTGAATTGTGGTATGATTCGTCGTTTTGATGTTGTTATATGTGATTTGGGGCTTCGAGTAGGTCCGTAATATGTTTTGAGACTTGTTGGTATGTTCGAACAGGGTCCCAAGGGGCTTGGGTGAGTTTTGGGGTAGTTTCGGGCCATTTCTAGGCTACTTTTAATTGCTGGTTTTTGGCTACAGCAGTGTTCATCGCGATCGCAAAAATTGGATCGCGTTCGCGAAGAGAAAAATGGGAGAAAGGGGTCTATGAATCGGGTTCGCGGAGACAGATTCGCATTCGCAAAGAAGAAATTTCTACTGCACAAGGCTATTTTTGGAAGCTCATAACTTGCACTCTATAAGAAATTTAGAGATGATCCAAAAACAAAAGTTGTAGCACTTAGTGTCTAGTTTTCGGAGAGTCAAACCATTTGTCATTTGGAGTTTTGTACAAAACTTTATGAACATTATACTAGAGTCTGTCTGGAGGAGTTGGGCAGCTTGTTCTTCGCGATCGCGAAGGGCAATTTTGAGTTGAGAAACGTTGTGCTTCGCGATCGTGAAGGGTAAATACCTGGGCAAAAGCTATACTTCGGGGCTTTCGGGCATTTTGTCATATTTGGAGCTATGGAGCTATGGAGCTCGGATTGAAGCGGTTTTTGCATATGGATTGGGGTAAATTTTCTCTACTCGGTTTTGATTATATTTCATGAATCTATCCTCGTTTTTGGCATTTGGTTAATAATTTAAAAAGAGAAATTGGGGGATTTTGTCTAAAGATTCATAAAGTGAATTTTTAAGTTTTGAACGTCGATTCAAAGTCAGATTTGAGTGAAACTAGTATGGTTGGACTCGTAATTGAATGGGTTGTCGGATTTTGTGAGTTTTGTCGGTTTCTGAGACGCGAGCCCGAGTTTGACTTTTTGGATGATTTTGGGCTTTTGATTAAAGATTCGACCTTTATCGATTGGGTTTGTTTCCTTTGGTATTATTTGATATATTTGAGTTGCTTTTGGCTAGTTTCAGCTGTTCGGAGGTCGATACACGCGTGATGGCATTTTTTGGAGCATCGTTTGGCTTGCTCAATATTGGATTTGGCTTGTTCGAGGTAAGTAATACTTCTAAACTTGGTGCCGAGAGTATGAACCCCTGAATATACATGTTATGTGCTTAGTGTTAAGGTGACGCACATGCTAGGTGACGGGCGTGTGGGCGTGCACCGCATGAATTATGACTCGGTTGATTCTGTGATACTATGTAGTTACTTAATCTTGTTTCTATCCATGAAATTTCCACGTGTTAGAGAAATTGAACTATGAATCATATTAGAAATTATGTTTAGGCTATACGCTTATTCTGTTGGTACCTACTGAGGTCATCTCTGCCATTGAGTTATTATCTTAAATTGCATCTACATACTTAGTCATATTCATTCATTTACATATTATATCTCAGTCTCTGTTATCATATCGTTTTCACATTATTTGAGATTTGTGAACCCGAGAGACTAGAGAGATTGATGACTGAGTTGGGGCATGAGGGCCGGATTGTGAGTGATATTGATGGGATCGGATTGCACGCCGCAGCAGGCATTATATATATATATATATGTGTGTGTGTGTGTGTGTGTGTGTGTATGTGTGTGTGTGTGGATCGGGCTACACGCCGCAACTAGCCTTATGGCTATATGTGGAATGGGTTGCGTGCCACAACAGGCCTTAGGGCTATATGTGGATCGGATTGCATGCCGCAGCCCCTCCGGAGTCTGCACACCCACGGTGAGTGTAGCTTCTATTGATTCATGATGGGATTGGGCTGCGCTCTGCAGTATGTGCCGTACATTGCTAAGTGACCGAGTGTGTTCGGTGATTGAGAGTGATGAGTGGGACTATGAGACAGTGATATTGAGTAATCTGAGAGTGTGGGTACATGAGTTCATCACTGTGGTGCACTGCATTGATATGTATACTTGGCATGCATGCATAGAGATGCATTCCCTCATGTTACACGATTTTGTGACATTTATGACATTCACATGTAGGCATAGAGATGTACTTTCTTCATGCCATATGATAATGAGACTTCTTAACTGTTGTTGAAAGGTTTTGGGAAAAATCACAGTTTTCAAACTTACTCATATTTTTGGTGTTGTCGGTGAAAGATTTGAGATTTACTATTATACTTGAAAAGCATGCCTATTTTTCGTAATTGTGAACGAGCTTAGATATTTCTTGTACCATCTTTATTATATTATTATGAACTGTAGTTGGTTATTGGAGTTGGACTCCAACTGTTATCCCATCTCGTCACTACTTTCAACCTAAGGTTAGGTTTGTTACTTATTGAGTATATGGGGTCGGTTGTACTCATACTACACTTCTACACCTTGCGTGCAGATGTTGGATGTTGAGGTTGTTGCGTACGACGAGAGCTGGATCTGAAGATGTACCTGCATTCCAGTTATGGCTATCAGTTTTCCTTGATAGCGTTAGATTCGAATTCTGTTCATTTACATTTCAACAGATGTTGTAATTATTTCAGTTTAGTCTTGTAAAAATTTAAATCTTAGAAGCTCATGATTTGTACTGCCAGTCCTTGGAAAATCCTTTGCATAATAGTTCAGTTGTATTATCATTTCTTCTCTTAATAAATCTCATTAAATTGGATAGTTGGTTATTGGCTTACCTAGCGGGTTGGGTTAGATACCATCACGACTAGTTGGATTTTCGATCGTGACATCTATCTTCATTTTTGGTAATTGGATTATGAATTATAAAGAGAAATTGGGGGATTTTGTCTAAAGTTTCATAAAGTGAATTTTTGAGTTTTGAGCATCGATTCAAAGTCCGATTTGAGTGAAACTAGTATGGTTGGACTCATAATTTAATGGCTTATCAGATTTTGTGAGTTTCATCATGTTTCGAGGTGCGAGTCCGAGTTTGACTTTTTGGTTAACTTTGGGGTTTTGATTAAAGATTCGACCTTTATTATTTGGAATCGTTTCCTTAGGCATTATTTGATGTATTTGAGTTGGTTTTGGCTAGTTTCGAGCCGTTCGGAGGTTGATGCGCATGGGGTGGTATTTTTGGAGCATCGTTTGGCTTGCTCAGTATTGGATTTGGCTTGTTCGAGGTAAGTAACACTTCTAAACTTGATACTGAGGGTATGAACCCCTGAATATACATGATATGTGTTTGGTGTTGAGGTGACGCACATGCTAGGTGACGGGTATGTGGGCGCACCGTGTGAATTATGACTCTGTTATTTTTGTGGTACTATGTAGTTACTTAATCTTATTTATATCTATGAAATCTATACGTGCTAAAGTAATTGAGCGTGATCCATGTTAGAAACTATGTCTAGGCTATATGTGTATCCTGTTGGGACCCATTGAGGTCATTTCTGTTGTTGAGTTATTTGCTTACATTGCAATTACATACTCAGTCATACGTATTCATTTGCATATCATATCTCAATATTTGTGACCATTTATTGCTGCATCGCATCATCATTTTGGGCTAATTTTTATAACATTGTGAGTCTATTGATGGGATCGGGCTTCACACCGTAGCAAGTATTATTAATTCATGATAGGATCGGGCTGCACGCCGCAACAGGTATTATTGATATATGCCACAATTGGCTTATTATAGCGCTTGGGCTGGATCTGCCCTGTACAGTGTCGAGTGCGAGTTCGAGTGCAAGTGCCGAGTGATTGTGAGGACTAAGTGACTATGAGGATTGAATGACTCTGAGGAATAAGTGACTATGAGGACTGAGTGACTGGGAGGACTGAGTGAACTGATACTTTGAGAGTATGCATATGGCTTTCTCACTGTGTTGTATTGCATTTTACATACACACTTGACATACAAGTATATAGATACATTTTCTCATGTTGTACGGTATAGTGACACTCATGACATTCACATGCGCATTCACATGTAGGCATAGAGATGTACTTTCCTCATGCCACCTGATAATGAGACTTCTTAACTGTTGTTGAAAGGTTCTTGAAAAAATTACAGTTTTCAAACTTAATCATATTTTTGGTGTTTTCGGTGAAAGATTTGAGATTCACTATTATACTTGAAAAGCATGCCTATTTTCTGTAACTGTGAACGAGCGGAGCATCATATCTCTAAGTTATTTCTTGTACCATTGTTATTATATTGTTATGAACGGTTGCTGGTTATTGGAGTTGGACTCTGACCCTTTGTCCCAACTCGCCATTACTTTCAACCTAAGGTTAGGTTTGTTATTTATTGAGTACATGAGGTCAGTTGTACTCATACTACACTTCTGCACCTTGCGTGCAGATGTTGGACGATGATGTTGCTGTGTATGGCGAGAGTTGGATTTGAAGATGTACTTGTGTTCTCGTCATAGCTGCCTCTTGATCTTGGTAGCTTTAGAATTTTAATATGTTCATATATATTTCAAACAGATGATGTATTTTATTTCATACCAGCTTTGTAAATTCTAAATCTTAGAAGCTCATGATTTGTACTTCCAGTCATTGGGAAATGTATAAAGGTTTAGTTAGTTTATCATTCATTTGTCTCAATAAATCTCATTAAATTGGATAGTTGTTAATTGTATTACCTAGCGGGTTGGATTAGGTGTCATCACGACTATTTGAATTTTGGGTCGTGACACCTACATAGAACCTCTCTTTGACCAAGATATCTATTATCATTTTTATCAAATTTTTGGATTTTCACACTATAAATTCAATTATTAAATCTAAAAAATTAAGCTCTACTTTTACAGGTGCAAAATAATAGGGAATCAAAAACGCTATGTCTTTAATGAACCATTTCAAATCTGCTTAAATTGCAATGACACTGTATACGGTCGAAACAGATTTCGGCCTTCGTACGACTGGTCGAAATGGAAACATAATGGACTGAAGAGAGTCTTCATAATATCGAGATGGGATCTCAAGAAGGCACAAATGAGCTTCGAGTTTCATGGACAAGTCAAATACCGAGCTCGAAGTCATTATCGAGCTCGAGTCCAAATCGAACTATGATGAGAAGCGATGGAATTAAGATTAATATCGAGTCAATATTGAGTTCGAACCCACATCGAGCTCTAAAACTGGAAACCGACCGATACCAAGTTCGATCAAGATCGAGCCAAGAGACATGAGCCGTTACAATTGCACTAAGAGAGGGAATCTCGACAGAAACTAGGGAAAAACTGATTTATCATGGGTTCCCCACTATGTATTTTTAATTATATCCAAAATAAGATCCCTCCACTATAAGAGGGGTGGCTATTATTCTTGTAAAAGGGGGCTATCAAGTTCATACACTGAAACTAAGATACTATTGATACATTTATATATTTGGAGATTATCCTTTTGAGCTTCATACATCATTTTATCTTGTTTGTTCATAAATCATCCTCTTTTCAACTTTGCTTATTTTTCATCCTTTACAGTCAATATTTGATATTTCTACTTCTCTTTACGATTCATGTCAAGTTATACCACATACCCTTAGAACTACGTATAAATTTAACTCATCCGTGTTTCGGGTAAACAATTTAGCGCCCACCGTGGGGCTAAGGATAACAGTGGTTATTTGATACGAATCTGCAAAACACATCATTTTACGCTTGTTGTCGAAAGTGTCTTTGATTTTGGATTAGCAACAACGAACTTTCAATTAATGGCCTTACCTATCGACAACGAAGCTGCCCTTCAAGGTGAGAACAATAACTTGACGCCCAGGGCCGAAAGGCCGCTTGTCGATGTCGTTGGGGCCCGAGTCGAAGTACTATTAGACGTTAATTTGCATGTGGCTATTGAGACAAACCAATGTTCTGAACCTGAAAACAACGTTCATGGTGGTACTCGATCTGCAGCCCAAGACACCCACAACGTTGAGGAAAATAGAATCAGCTTGCGTATGATTTTCAAAAAGTTTCAAGCTCAACAGGTAGCGATAGCTCAGTTGCAGAGTCAAACCCAGGTACCGAGCAGACCGGAGCCTAGTCCGCCCCGAGAAATCACTCACAGATCGGAACCAGCTATAGTAAGGCCAAATGAGCAAGAATCGGGGACTAATTCTGAAATTACTAAGATGTTCGAAGAACTAACCAAACGAATAGAGTCAGGAAAAAGGAAGATCGAGGAAAACGATAAAAAGGTGGAAACATAAAACTCTAGGGTCGATCAGATCCCGGGGGCACCACCAGTGTCGAAAGGTTTGGATTCCAAAATATTCGTGCAAAAGCCTTTTCCGCCAAGTGCAGCTCCAACACCGATCCCCAAAATATTCCACATGCCCGAGATTCCTTAATATAAGGGAACGACCGACCCCAACGAACCCGTCACCTTTTATACATGTGCCATTAAAGGTAATGACCTCGAAGATGATGAAATCGAATCTGTACTGTTAAAAATATTCGAAGAGACCCTTTCGAAGGGAGCAATGATTTGGTATCACAACCTGCCACCAAACTCCATCGACTCATTTTCCATATTAGCAGATTATTTCTTAAAGGCACACACAGGGGCCATAAAGGTTGCAACGAGAAAATCGGGCCTATTCAAGGTAAGACAAAGGGGTAATGAAATACTGAGGGAGTTCGTGTCCCAATTTCAAATAGAACGCATGGAATTGCCACCGGTCACAGATGATTGGTCCATTCAAGATTTCACCCAAGGGTTGAACGAACGGAGTTTGATAGCATCATGTCAGTTGAAACAAAGTTTGATCGAGTATCCTGCCGTAACCTGGGCAGATATGCACAATCGATATCAATCGAAGATCAGGGTCGAGGACGACCAACTAGGAGCCCCTTCTGGTTCAGTACATCCGAACAGGTCGGTAGTTACAAATCAAAGGGATATCGACAGGGAGCCAAGGTCGAACAGAGATCGGTATCAACCATATACCGCAGATCGAAGGAATAATGGTTCAGGACGCAATTCTGCCAGAACAATCGAAGAAGTGATCGAGGACAGAATTCTCGGGGACTTAAGAGCAAAAGTGGTTTTGACAAGTATGTCGATCTCACAGAGGCACCTCGGTTATCGGAATATAATTTTAGTATCGATGCATCGGGCATTGTATCAGCAATCGGAAGGATCAAAGATACTAGGTGGCCCAGATCCATACAGACTGATCCTTCTCAAAGAAACCAAAATTTGTTGTGCAAGTATCATGCCACGCATGGTCACAAGACCGAAGATTGCCGACAATTAAGGGATGAGGTAGACCGTCTATTCAACGAGGGCCACCTTCGAGAGTTCCTCAGCGATCGAGCCAAGAATCATTTCAGGGAAAGGGACGCCAACAGAAAAAATGAACAGGAAGAACCCCAACACATCATTCATATGATCGTCGGTGGGGTCGACATTCCACAAGGACCCATGTTCAAACACACTAAGGTATCCACCACTAAGGAAAAACGAACCCGAGATTATATGCCCGAAGGCACTTTGTCATTCAACAACAAAGAAGCAGAAGGCATTTCTCAGCCCCACAACGATGCTCTGGTAATTTCTATCTTATTAAATAAAGTTCAAGTTAAGCGTATTTTAGTGGATCCAGGTAGTTCAGCGAATATCATCCAATCGAGGGTCGTGGAACATCTTGGCCTACAGAATTAAATCGTGTCTGCAGCTCAGGTTTTAAATGGCTTCAATATTGCCAGTGAAACAACTAAAGGGAAGATTATTCTACCGGTGAATATGGATGGAACAATTCAAGATACCAAGTTCCACGTAATCGGGGGTGACATGAGGTACAATGCCCTGCTCGAAAGGCCTTGGATCCACAATATGAGGGCAGTCCCTTTGACCCTCCACCAAGTGATGAAAATCCTGACGTCGGATGGTGTAAAAACAATATACGGGAAGCAGCATGCTGAAAAGGAAATATTTGCGATCGATGAGGTAACACCGATATCGGCACTATAAACCTCGAAAAGGTCAAACATCAAAGGTAAAGAGGAAGTCAAATAGCAATCACAACCATCAGCCTCGACCGAATTGGGGAAGCAGGAGATAGAATAAGAAGAGGAGGATTTTTTTCTGACCCCTCGAACGTTTATTGTTCCCGAAGATTCCGACGCCACCAAATCAGCGGTAGAAGAGCTGGAACATGTTATATTGATCGATTACCTACCCGAGCGAAAGATATACCTGGGAACAGGGTTAACCCCCGAACTCAGAAAAAGGCTTATTCAATTTCTTATTGATAACATAGATTATTTTGCTTGGTCCCATTTAGACATGACAGGGACCCCGGCGGAGTTAACGACACATCGGCTAAGCTTGGACCCCGGGTTCAAACCGGTGAAGCAAAAGAGGAGACCCCAGTCCGAGATAAAGCACGCATTCATAAAGGATGATGTAACTAAACTTCTTAAAATAGGGTTCATTTGAGAGGTGAAATATCCTGAATGGTTAGCCAATGTAGTTGTAGTCCCTAAAAAGGGAACAAACTTAGAATGTATGTAGATTATAAGGATTTAAACAAGGCGTGCCCCAAAGATTCTTTTCCACTGCCTAACATCGATCGCATGATCGATGCCACGGCCGGCCACGAGATCCTTACTTTTCTCGATGCCTATTCCGGGTATAATCAAATCTAAATGAACCCGGAAGACCGAGAAAAGACTTCATTTATCACCAAGTAAGAAACATATTGTTATAATGCAATGCCCTTTGGGCTAAAAAATGTAGGAGCTACTTACCAACGCCTAGTAAATAAAATATTCGAAGAACAAATAGGTAAATCAATAGAAGTTTATATTGATGACATGCTAGTTAAGTCCCTACTCCAGAGGACCATTTAGTTCATTTGCAGGAAACGTTCAAGATTTTAACGAAATACAACAAGAAGCATAACCCCGAGAAATATGTTATTGGGGTTGGATCGGGAAAGTTCCTTGGCTTCATGGTATCGAATCGGAGAATCAAGATCAACCCCGATAAAATCAAGGCCATCAAAGACATCACCGTTGTAGACAGTGTAAAATCCGTGCAGAAGCTAACCGGACGGATAGCTGCCTTAGGCCGATTCATTTCAAAATCGTCGGATTGCAGACACTGATTTTTCTCTCTACTCAAAAAAAAGAACGATTTCTCTTGGACCCTGGAATGTCAACAGGCATTAGAGGAATTGAAGTGATACCTATCGAGCCCACCGCTTCTTTACACTCCGAAGACATATGAGCAACTTTACTTGTACACGGAAGTATCGGAAATAGCGGTAAATGATGTCCTAGTTCGAGAAGATAAAGGTACACAATTTTCCATTTATTATGTAAGTCGAACCTTAGGGAAAGCAGAAACTAGATATCCACACTAAGAGAAATTGGCACTTGCACTGATAAGCGCCTCTAGAAAGTTAAGACCATACTTTCAATGTCACCCCATCTGCGTATTAACCACTTACCCACTTCGTAATATTTTGCACTAGCCCGAACTGTCGGGCCGATTGGCCAAATGGGCCGTCAAACTCAGTGGGTATGAAATCGAATATCAAACCCGGACGGCCATCAAGTCTCAAATTTTAGAAGATGCATGGTTGATTTCACGCCAACCCTCGTACCCGAAGTTGAAAAGGAACTCTTGTTAAAATCGGGTACATCATCGGGGGTATGGACCCTCTTCACAGACGGTGCTTCGAATGTGAAGGGGTCCGGGCTAGGCATCATTTTGAAACCGCCCACAGGTAGCACTATTAGGCAATCTATCAAAACTTCTAGGTTGACTAACAATGAGGCCGAGTACGAAGCCATGATTGCAGGTCTCGAGCTAGCTAAAATCTTGGGAGCAGAAGTCATTGAAGCCAAGTGACTCTTTACTGGTGGTAAATCAGGTAAACATAACCTTCGAAGTTCGAGAGGATAGAATGCAAAGGTATTTGGACAAACTACAGGTAACTTTGCACCGTTTCAAAGAATGGACTTTACAACATGTACCTCGAGAACAAAACAATGAGGTCGATGCACTTACAAATTTGGGGTCATCGATCGAGGAAGATGAGATCAGCTCGGGGACTGTCGTTCAACTCTCGAGATCCGTAATTGAGGAAGGTCATGCAGAGATAAACTCTACAAGCTTGACCTGGATTGCAGGAATAAATATATTGAATACTTGATGAACGGAAAGCTCCCATCAGACCCTAAAGAGTCGAGGACCCTACAAATCAAAGCTGCTCGATTCACATTGGTAGAAGATGGAACATTATACAGAAGAACGTTCGATGGACCATTGGCAGTATGCTTAGGACCAGGAGACACCAATTATGTTTTACGAGAGGTCCATGAAGGCACTTGTGGGAACCACTCTGGTGCCGAATCACTGGTACACAAATCATTAGAGCAAGATACTACTAGGATAGCATGGAAAAAAACACTGAGGAGTTTGTTCGAAGATGTGATAAATGTCAAAGGTTTGCACCGATGATCCATCATCCCAGAGAACAACTTTATTCAATCCTATCCCATGGCCATTCATGAAATGGGGGATGGACATCGTCAGACCTCTGCCATCGGCCCCAGGTAAAGCTAAATTTATTTTATTTAGGAATGACTATTTCTCTAAATGGGTTGAAGCACAGGCGTTCGAGAAAGTGAGAAAGAAAGAAGTTATAGATTTCATCTGGGATCACATCGTATGTCGATTTGGGATATCCGCCGAAATAGTGTGTGACAATGGAAAACAATTTAACGGCAGCTAGGTGACAAAATTCCTTGAAGGCCATAAAATAAAAAGGATATTAACAACGCCGTATCACCCTAGTGAAAATGGACAGGCCGAATCAACAAACAAGACTATCATTCAAAACATAAAGAAAAGGTTGAACGACGCTAAGGGGAAATGGAGAGAAATTTTACCTGAAGTCCTTTGGGCATATCGAACAACATCAAAATCCAATACAGGGGCAACCCCATTCTCCTTAGTATATGGCTCTGAGGCCTTGATTCAAGTCAAAGTCGGGGAACCCAGTGCCAGGTTTCGACATACAACAGAAGAGTCAAATCACGAGGCTATGAATACTAGTCTCAAACTATTGGATGAAAACCGATAAGCCACTCTCATCCGATTGGCCGCCCAAAAACAGCGGATAGAAAGATATTATAATCGAAGAACCAATCTTCACCATTTTAAAATCGGGGATTTAGTGCTAAGGAAAGTCATCCCCAACACCCGAAATCCAAATGAAGGAAAACTGGGCCCGAACTGGGAAGGACCGTATCAGGTACTCGAAATCGTCAGTAAAGGATCCTACAAGCTCAGTGTTATAAACGGCAAACAACTACCATGCAATTGGAATGTGCCGCACCTAAAACGATACTACTACTAAGGTGCGACCCTCCCATGTTCGTTTATATTTCAGAACTAACCCTTGCAGGAGTTCGGCCAGGAACAAGGATGGATTGTTCAACACAAAACCTTAGGCCTAAAAGCACGCGTTGCACTCTTTTTCCCTTTGACTGATTTTATCCCAAATCGGTTTTTCGGCAAGGTTTTTAATGAGGCAACTATTGATCGTGCTAACTTAGAACAATTCGACAGTATCCAAGGCCTCTTTACATTTAACCTCGAATATTGGGGGGAAATTACCCTCAAATATATCAAGTTCGATGTTCGATTATCAAGTTTGATGTTCGATTATCAAGTTCGATGCAAGAAACTTACTTCATAAAAACAGGGTTCCGATAGAAAAAATTGTAAGAGCCAAATGGTCAAAATGAACCATCCTCGTGTAGGTTGCTCAATCCCTGGTACAAAATATGAACACATGTTTAATGACATAAAAAGAAACTTATTCTTTGCCTATATCTCATGTCTTAAAACTCATCCTCTATTTCATGATCTATCATGCAAACAAGCTCAAGGATCGGCCATTATCCCATTAATCGGGGACTGCCAACCGAAAAATCAACGAGGCCAAGCCCCACACTAAGACTACGGGCTACCTTACTTCTAGTTCGAGCAATCACTCACTCGACTATTAAGCCTACGGGCTACCTTTCTTCGAGTTCTAGCAATCACTCACTCGACTATTAAGCCTACGGGCTACCTTATTTCGAGTTCGAGCAATCACTCACTCGACTATTAAGCCTACGGGCTACCTTTCCTCGAGTTCAAACAATCACTCACTCGACTATTAAGCCTACGGGCTACCTTTCCTCGAGTTCAAACAATCACTCACTCGACTATTAAGCCTACGGGCTACCTTTCTTCGAGTTCAAGCAATCACTCACTCGACTATAAATCCTACGAGCTACCTTACTTCGAGTTCGAGCAAAGTACACACTCGACTATTAAGCCTACGGGCTACCTTTCTTCGAGTTCGAGCAAAGCACGCACTCGACCTCTAAGCCTACGGGCTATATTACTTCGAGTTCGAGCAATCACTCACTCGACCACTAAGACTACGAGCTATATTACTTTGAGTTCAAGCAATCACTCACTCGACCTCTAATCCTACCGGCTATATTACTTTGAGTTCGAGCAATTACTCAGTCGACTACTAAGCGTACGGGCTACCTTATTTTCGAGTTCTAGCAATCACTCACTCGACCAATAAAGCCTAAGGGCTACCTTACTTTGAGTTCAAGCAAGCACTCACTCGGTTATAAAGGCTACAAGGTCCGAATTCGATCAAATTACCTAAAGCCTCGAACTTATGAAAATTTTCATAAAGCATGAATGAAACAAAATCTTCACAAGGCATAAAATAAAATAGAGAAGTCGGGAAAGGAAAAAAAACCTTTATATATGTACAAGAGTGTTTACAACGCCCGAACAGGACCCTACACAAGAAAATAGAAAACACTCTAAGTCTCCTGGTTATCTCTGGGGGCGGTCTCTTCTCCATCAGGCTCCTCCCCGCTTTCGGACCTACTCTCGCTCCCATCATCATCATCATCGTCATCATCGGAAGCCAAGGCTTCAGCATCGGCTTCAAGCTCTTTAGCCCTTTTGATCTCTTCGGTGATATCGAAACCTCGAGCATGGATCTCTTCGAGGGTCTCCCTCCGAGATTGGCATTTAGCAAGTTCAGCAACCCAATATGCTCGAGTTTTAGCAGTCTCGACTGCCTATCTTGCTGGCCACAAATGCATCCTCATTAGCCTTTGCTTGTTCGGTGTCAGATTTTACCATGGCAAGTTCGGAGGACAACCGAGCCTTGAGCTCCTCTATTTTTCTTGCTTGAACCAAGCTCTTCTCCTTCATACCTTGAAGTTGGTTTTCGGCCGATGATAATTGGGCTCGAGTAGTTTCTTTTCATGCGGCGAGACGGTCCATACCATCTTTCTATCCCAAGGTCTCTGCCCTTATCATATCGACCTCCCCACGAAGCTTCCCAATCACCTCAAGCTTTTGCTACAGCTGTGAGATCAAAATATTAGCCACCGTTCCAGGATCGAGCCCATGGGTTTTTAAGATTATCATTACCTGCTCGGTCAGGTCGGCCTGGTCTTGATGAGCCTTGGCCAACTCAGCTCGGAGGTCCTTAATTTCTTCTTCCCTTTGCCTGAAGAGGAGTATAAAGGTGTTCCTCTCCTCCGTGACCCGTCGGAGGTCGGCCTCGTACCGACGCAGCTCAGCTCGAGACCGAGAACATGCATCTCGATGAACCGCTGCGGCCTACGTAAGAAAGAAGAAAAGAAGTTAGAGAAGAATAGCAAACATAAATGTAATATCAACGAAGAGAGTTAAAGCTTACTCGATTCAGAGCTTGCGACACTTCACAGAAAAGGCCCGACACATCACTAGGGCCAGCAACATCCTCGACACCAGTAAACAAATCACGGAATGGGTCCTCCCCTTCATGAGACTGGTTTATCTCGAGGACCCCAAAGCTTGGGCTTCCCGAATCGCCCCTTCGGAAAAAGCAGGGAGAGTGGGCGAGTCTCCAATTACTATTTCCCCAAGCAACTCACTTGGGGCATTCTCCTCAGTTCGGAGAGCTTCAGGACCAGCCCCTTTAGATATACCCACCATTTGTTGACTTCGGTGGGAAGCATCCTCGATCTCTAATGATTCAGGGACTTTGCCTGAATCCTTCTCCGATACTAAATCAGTTCGAGGCGGAGACACACAAACCGCCATCGATCCAGCTGCCTTTGAGGCATCAATGGTTTTCTTCACTTGGGCCATCAGAACGGACCCGTCTTCTTCTTCTTCCTTGTCTCCATCCCTTAGATACTGAACTGATTTTTCGGTCAAAGGGATGGTATTCTTCCTCGGCTTACGAGCTGTCCTCGTCTTCGGTTTTCGATCTTCGGAAGTAGAGGCCTTTTTTTCTCTTATTATCCTTCACCGGTTTTGCAACAAAGGCCGAAGCCTCTTCCTCGCTGGACAGGGGCCTCAAAACCGCATCTTTGCCTAGGCCTACACACAAGAAAATTGATTAAGTATATGGAAAATGCTTCGTTCGAACTATCAAAGATACGAGAAAGAGGCTTACCATGATTTTTGGCCTCCCATCGGCCCTTTGACAAATCACTCCATGAGCGCTCGGCGTATGTAGAGGTTGAAGCTAGGTCCCATACCCAGTGCTTGAGGTCAGGAACTGCACCGGGCATCCAAGGAACCACTGCATCACAAAAGGGGATATCAGTGAGAAAAAAACGAAAGAACAAAACAATAGGAGATAACAGCAGAGTTGCACTTATGCTTCATGTTCTAGTCTTCGGGAAATGGCATCTTCTCAGCCGGTATTAGGTCCGAAGTCTTCACTCGAACGAACCTACCCATCCAACCTCGATCCTTGTCCTTGTCTATACTCGAGAACAGAACCTTGGTCGCCCGGCGCTGAAGTTTTATTAACCCGCCTCGAAAAAGGCAGGGGCTGTACAATCGAATGAGGTGGTCGAGGGTAAAAGGCATCCCCTCGATTTTTTTCACAAAGAAACAGATCAAAATAACGATCCGCCAAGAAGAAGGATGGATTTGGCCTAGGTTTATTTGGTATTGACAGCAAAAATCAATGATAACAGGGTCGGGAGGACCTAACGTGCAAGGGTAAGTATACACCCTAAAAACCCTTTCACGTGAGTAGTAATATCTTCTTCGGGAGATGGGATTATCACTTCTTTGTTCTCCCAGTTGTAGTCTTTTCTTATCTTTTTTAGATGCCTCTCGGTTATCGAACACATATACCTCGATACTGGCTCACATTGGCCGGGAACCGACAAGCCTTTATCGACCTTGAAATCAGAAGTAAGAACACACGCCCCGGGAACACACTCCTCAGGCCGTGGCTCCACCGATGTTTTATTGGCGGCAGACTGTGAAGAAGAAGCTTTTTCTTTTTGAGTAACAATTTTTGTTGTTTTCGCCATCTTGGATTTAAAAATCAAAAATAGAAGGAGGTAACAAAGATTTGGTATTTTTGAAGAAAGATTTTGCAGTGAAAATCCACAGATTTACAGAAAAACTCAGAAGATGCAAGAAAGAACTTTATAAAATTTGGAGATTGGAGATGCAAAAGTGATAAATGGTAAAGAAATGGGGTATTTATAGATTGAGCAATGTCGGTTCAGTATCAACAGTGGCCGACCATCGTCTCACACGTATTAAATGCCTTGGTAAACTAAATCGATGGGACAGCTATCACGTACGTCGTGGTCGGGCTCGATGCAAACATCAGTGTTCATCTAATAGTACCGTTGAAAAATTATGTCGTTTCTCGCCACATCCTTCCCGAGAAATGAGGGGACTATCTGTATACGGTTAAAATCGATTTCGGCCTTCGTACGACTGTTCGAGATGGGAACATAATGGACCGAAGAGAGTTTTCATAATATCGAGATTGGATCCGAAAAAGGCACAAACGAGCTTCGAGTTTCATGGACAAGTCAAATACCGAGCTCGAAGTCATTATCGAGCTCGAGTCCAAATCGAACTATGATGAGAAGCGATAGAATCGAGATTAAAGGGCCAGAGGCCAACCAATACCGACCCTGAGTCAATACTGGGCCGCGAGTCAATATCGAGCTCGAACCCACATCGAGCTCTAAACCTGAAAATCGACTGATACCAAGTCCGATCAAGATCTAGCCAAGAGACAAGAGCCATTACAATCATACTAAGAGAGGAAATCTCGGCGAAAACTAGGAAAAAACTGATTTATCATGGGTTCTCACTGTATATTTTTAATTATATCCAAAATAGGATTCCTCCACTATAAGAGGGATGGCTATTATTCCTGTAAAAGGGGGCTGTCAAGTCATTCATACCTTGAAACTAAGATATTGTTGATACATTCCTATATTTGGAGATTATCCTTTTGAGCTTCATACATCATTTTATCTTGTTTGTTCATAAATCATCTTCTTTTCAACTTTGCTTATTTTTCATCCTTTACAGTCATTATTTGATATTTCTACTTCTCTTTACGATTCATGTCAAGTTATACCACATACTCTTAGAACTACGTACAAATTCAACTAATCCATTTTTCGGGTAAACAGCCACTAAAACAGAGAATAAATAAGCAATCAATAAAACGGCTTAAACAAAGGAGATATCTACGTAACAACCGTTTCTAGCAAAGGCATGCCCATATTGTTGTGCGAACTTTGATATTGTCTCTTATCTTGAAGATAAGCACTCTTACACGTACAATGTTCCTGTGATCTTCTTCTTTAGATATGCGATGAATTTGAAGCGTTGTTCTGGTAAGAAAGTTTATGCTTTTTAACGTTTCCATTTTTCTTCTTAACTTCTTTTTTGAAAGCAATTTCCTATGCTACCATTATATATATTGCCTTTTCCACCAACTTCTTATTGTGATCCATTCTCAAAATATTACTAATATTAACAAATAAAGTTATTCTACTTTTACCAAAATATTCTGGATCGACTATGGACAAATTGATGATTATATTGCACAATTTAAGATGAAGGAGAATACAATATATGAGACAGCAGAAAAGCTCTACGCTAATTAGGAACTGAAATGTTCATTATATTCATCCGTTCTCACTTTCCTTTGCTAACTTTTACTAGGGTTTGATCAGGTTTGTAATGGCGTTAAATGAAGTATAGAGTAGTCTTCATTAACTCTATATTAATCTATTGCTACATAATAACTTTAATCTCTATTTCGGATTTCTGTTCATTTGCTATTACTGTTTTCTTTCTATCCCTTTTACTATCATTCTTCTTCTATGTCATTTTTGGGTTTACCATTTTATTTTTAAATAATTTCGTTAGGATTAGGATGAATTTAATAGCATAAAGGTGACATAGGCATTTAATATTCTTGATTTACGCTTGATTTTAGGTTGGTTTGTCGCAATAAAGTCTGTATCTTTTGATTATTTTTGTCATTTTAATAGTTTTTCATCGAGCTTTATATGCGTCGATGATATATTAAGGAAGTTCATTTCCTGTTTTTTGTATCTGTTTGCTCAATCAACTTCTTGATATCTGCTTAATTAATTTTAAAAGTATAAACGCTTTGAGTTATATATTTATCCAAATGATGAGATGTGACGTATTTAGTATTTATATTAATTTTCTTAAGTTAATGTTTCAGTAATATTTTTCCCGAACACGTAATGACTAATGAGGTCAAGATGCTGCCTTTCTCATATCAGATTAATATGGGAACTATTGAATTTAGTTGGAGTAATATTCGAACATTTTGAATATTCATCTTCAATAAAAGGATCGGTATTTGTAGGTTTCTCTTTGTCAGCTCCACTTTTTTTTATTTGTTTATGTTGAACTTTGGATTATACTAGCGTTTGTTTTTCAGGTTCCATTAAAACGGTAGGAGACTATTCTGATATCAAATATCATTATTTTGATACACGTTGAAAATGGTGTTGCTAGGAGAGCACCAACAACTGTAATGTTCCATTTATTAATGCATGAGATGGTACTGGAGAGCATTGTGGTTATAGAAGAAGCGCTACAATTAGCAACACATATAAAAGTTTTTCTTATACTCTACTTTTTTCCCCTCCTTTTTCCTTTTTCAATTTTTACAGAAGAAGACAAATGATGAATTTATTATTCTTCACAATTATATTCTCTTTCTTCCTTGCTTATTCTCTGCAAGTTCGTGCGAAATTTGTCAAACATAGTATAGAACAATATATGTGTTAAAAAAAATTATTTTGAAATTGTTATTTAAAGTTTTTTTTTTTTGGTTTCCCAAATAGTATTATAATAATATGGAGAAAGATAGAATCTTAGCTGTTATTTACTGACAACGATAAATGACTTTCACAGTTAATGTAGTATTACCATTTCTATTATGTCATTTGCCCATTAAAATAGTTAGTGGTAGAATCATGAAGATTTTTTTGATTAGTAAAGATTGAATTTCTTTCATATGCCATTAATTATTAAGATATATTTTAATTATTTTTATGACTGCGCGAAGCGCAGACAAATGTACTAGTTATGCACATAATTAGTGAGCAGCAAAAACGCATAAATTATGGGATAGTTGTCTTTTCACACTCTTTGTCCTATTTTAAATTAGGAATTCAGTTATATTCATATATTTTTCATTACATTTCTCTCTCTTCTTTAACTGCTTCACTCGTTTTATTCACTTAATCATTATGAAACTATTTGGTATAACTTTTTAGAGGAATTTTGTGTATATTGTTGTATTAATGCAGCGAAAAGGTAATATATATGGTATAACTGAATTATATTATTTTTTTGAAGTATAATATTATATGTTCCTGGCATAATTTATTTTTAGAGATATACTAGTGTGTGTGTGTGTGTGTATATATATATATAAAAAAAAAAATTCAATATATGTTATAATGGTATTAAGGTATTATATTACATATGCCTGGTATAATATTATTTTTAGAAACGCCATATATATAAATATTAATGTAAGAATATACCTTTTGTGACCTTTTTAAGAATATGCCATTTTAATAAGAAATACTAATGTATACTAAGGTAATAATATACCTTTGATCTTTTTAATAAGAAAGTACTCCCTAGATAATCATGATATAAATTACATGGTTTATAATATATATATATATATACACGCACACACACATTATGTTTTTCTTGAAACATATATATATATTTTTTTAAATATAAAGATGCATATTTTCGCTATAGTTTATGTTGTATAAAAATGTACCTGTACTTTTTTTCCTAGTAAAAAGATCCATATATGGAAAGTAGAAAATCTCTTATGGAATGAATTAGTTTCCAACAAAAAAAATAGGAAAACATAATACCATTTAAATATGTTAGGGATTGGTTTCAAGAGAAAATATAAAACAAAATGTAAGAAAGCACAAGAAAACACTTTCAATAAGAAAATAAAGGTATTGGGTGCGTGATTATAGTTACATGGTTTGAAGATGTTTGCTAGGATATAATTATTTAGTTGTCATATGTGTAAAATAACTATATTGCTGTTATGTTTCGGAAAATTTTCCTTAAATGTTGACTATTTATGTCTTAAAACTTACATCCACTTTACCATCTCAATTTGTTTCCTTTTTCTCATTTAGCCTCTAATATTAATATACTTATGTGTGGCATTTTGACGGGTAAAATTCATAATAATCACTTTTCGTCCTTTGTTCTGGAGTTTCATTTATATTTGAAACTATATGACAGCAACTATTTTTTAATTACAAGAGCTAAAAAGTGATTAGCCCACACTATTACTATATTTTGACTTGTAATGCACATTGCACAGATTACGACATTCATGTGCCAATGTTAATGAACGAACTTCTATTGCATAGACAATTTTAACTTAATATAATATGTAAATAATTTTTATTTTTTTAAATTATCAGTGCAATTTTATTTATTATAGTAAGTTGTACACTTTATTTCTTAGATAAACTTATTATGAAATATTATTTCTAATTATATTTTAAATGACTTGATAACGATAAAAAGAACACCGCTTACAACAACAACAACAACAACAACAACCCAGTATAATCCCACTAGTGGGGTCTGGGGAGGGTAGTGTGTACGCACACCTTACCCCTACCCTCGGGTAGAGAGGCTGTTTCCAAATGACCCTCGGCATCCTTCCCTCCAAGAACTCCCCACCTTGCTCTTGGGGTGACTCGAACTCACAACCTCTTGGTTGGAAGTGGAGGGTGCTTACCATCAGAGCAACCCACCTTGTCAAGAACACCGCTTACACTCTTGCATAAATTGGTAGCTGGTACCTAAAGGTTAGTTTAGTTGGAAACAAGTTATCCCAAGATTAATCGGGACTAGTTATATTTCGAGATTGTTATCCCATCCTTCCATAAGAAAAAACAATAATACTACAATCACGAAATATCTCGAAATTAATTATATCGTAATTTTATCTCGACCAAATATAAAATAAATTCATCTCAAATTTAATTCTAAAGTTAGTTATTCTTCGTACCAAACGAGCCCAAATGCTTTATCTTTTTTTGTCAGTTGATCAACAAGACAAAGATTACAAAGGAAACATACAAGATAATGGTACAAATAGGAAAAAGACAAGATAATAATGGTGCTAATATTTTTAAAAAAACGTCAAAGTAAATCACTTAGCACAATCTATGAATAGGATTGGTTGATATACATCATTAATCTCTAATTTACTAACGCATCAGGCCCGATAGGTCATTTATAGTTTTACCTTTCGTTTTTGTATTCCGAGACCTCGAATAGCTTCGTTTCGCCTTTCTCAATTTGTGTGCGTAGTCCGTGTCTTTTTCCAGAAGGTTATTATGAGAAAATTGATAAAACTATGAAATGGTATCTTAAAACTCATTTGAGTTGACTACGGTCAATGTTTTGTGTAAACGGATCCAGGTCAGTATTTTGACGGTGCCGGTGGGTCCGTATCGTGACTTGAAACTCAGGCGTATACCTGGAATCGAATTCGGAAGTCCCAAACTTGATTTATCATAATTTTTTGAAAACTAAAAGTTTAAAGGTTTAAAGAATTTATAAGCTTAACTGTAGTTTGACTTTGCTATTATCGGGTTCGGATTTTGGTTTAGGAACTTGGTATAGGTTCGTTTCAGTATTTTATGACTTGTCTGCAAATTTTGGTACAAAACGGAGTTGATTTCACGTGATTCGGACGTCCGGTTGAGAAATTAAAAGTTCTTAAGTTTCTTTGAAAATTATTTTTTTGGTGTCCGATTCGTGGTTCTAGGTGTTATTGTGATATTTTAATCGCGCGAGCAAGTATGTATGATGTTATTACACTTGTATGCATGTTTGCTTTAGAGCCCGAGGTGCTCGGATGAGTTTCGGATAGGCTACGAATGTTTTTGAACTTAGAAATTTTTGGGTTTTGAGCTTCAGCTGCCACCTGGTGCTTTGTGCGTTGCGATCGCGAAGCAACTCTCGCGATCACGAAGGGGAAACTGGGGCTGAGGTGATTTTCTTCATCGCGAACGCGATAGCTTTGTCGCGAACACTATTTTGAAACTAATTACATAATCGAGCTCGGGGGTGAATGGATAAATAGGTTTTGGTCCGAATCTCAGGTTTTGACCAAGCGAGTCCATGGTTGACTTTTGTTGAATTTTTGTAAAAAGTGTAAAGATCTTAACTTTATGTATTGTAATTAATTTTTCTAGCATTATTTGATGTTATTGAGTCGATTTTGGTTAGATTCGGTTGGTTCGAGGTGGACTTTATAGGAAAGGCCCCGGTAGAGCATTGATTTGCTTGCGGAGCGAGGTAAGTATTGGGTTTAACTTTAATTTGAGGGAACTAAGAACCCTTGAGCTATGTGCTATGTGAAATTCATGTGTCGCGGCGTATATGCAATGTGACGAGTGTATATACGCCGTCCAAATACTTGTTTTCATGCTTTTCCGTATTTCATATCTTAAATGTTACATGCTTTAATTGCTTCACATGCCTTAATTTGTTACTTGTCATTTATTATTCTCGTATTAAAATGTTAGTTTTTCTCATACTTCCATGATTTAATTGTTACTTGCCTTAATTAACTTACTTGTACCCTTTAGTTGCCATTTATTTGACTTGTCTTCCTGCTTGGTATTAATTTTAGCAAATTCTTGATTTGGTACGAGATTTCCTTTATGGTTCTGCTTTCATATTCGTTAATCGTAGAGATTCTTGTGATTCGAATTGTTGAAGTAATTTTATTTGTTGATTTGTATTTATGGATCGGGTTGCACGCCGCAACAGATGGAATAAAGGAGGATTGATATTGATATGATGGGATCGGGTTGCGCGCCGCAGCATGTGAAATAAGGGGAGATTATGATATTGACTATGATTATATGGTGGGATCGGGTTGCGCGCCGCAATATATTTGACTTATTATTATGGTTATTGATATGGTGAAATAAGGAAGGATCGTGTTTGTACATTAGATTGGGTTGCGCGCCGCAACTGTTTGAGTGTTTTTGTATTCCTTGTTGTGTTGTGTTGGCTTCGGTGTTTTCATACCAGATTCTGAGGATTGATATTACTAGTTTTACTGGTTTTCAAGGATTGAGTCTATTGTCATGAGCTAACTGGTTTATTTTCCTGTATTTCTTTTTCTGTCACTATTATTATTATTATTATTATTATTATTATTATTATTATTATTATTATTATTATTATTATTATTATTATTATTATTATTATTATTATTATTATTATTATTATTATTATTATTATTATTATTATTATTATTATTATTATTATTATTATTATTATTATTATTATTATTATTATTATTATTATTATTATTATTATTATTATTATTATTATTATTATTATTATTATTATTATTATTATTATTATTATTATTATTATTATTATTATTATTATTATTATTATTATTATTATTATTATTATTATTATTATTATTATTATTATTATTATTATTATTATTATTATTATTATTATTATTATTATTATTATTATTATTATTATTATTATTATTATTATTATTATTATTATTATTATTATTATTATTATTATTATTATTATTATTATTATTATTATTATTATTATTATTATTATTATTATTATTATTATTATTATTATTATTATTATTATTATTATTATTATTATTATTATTATTATTATTATTATTATTATTATTATTATTATTATTATTATTATTATTATTATTATTATTATTATTATTATTATTATTATTATTATTATTATTATTATTATTATTATTATGCATACATATTTTTGTATGTGACCCACCTTAGCCTCGTCACTACTTCGTCGAGGTTAGGCTCGACACTTACAAAGTACATGGAGTCGATTGTACTCATACTACATGTAACGACCCAACCGGTCATTTTTAACTCTAGCGCATCGTTTGGCGGTTTGAGGTCATGAGCAGCTTCACTTCAGGTATTATGACTTGTACGCGTGGTCGGGATTGAATTTCGAAAAGTTCGGAGTTGAATTGGAAAGAAAGTTCTCATTTCGAAAGCTTTAAGTTGGAAACATTTACTAAAATTGGATTTAAGAGTAAACGGCCTCAGAATCGAGATTTGAAGGTTCCAGCAGGTTTGTATGATGATTTCGAACTTGGGCGTATGTTCGGATCGAGTTTTGGATACCCCAAGAACATTTCGGCACCTATTGTGAAAGTTAGCATTTTGGAAGAATTCCATAAATTTGGGTTGAAGTGAATTTCAATGTTATCAATGCCCGTTTGGAATTCCGAGTCTGCAAATAGCTCTGTATGGTGATTCTGGTGTTGGGAGCGCGTCCGGAAGTGGATTCGGAGGTCCGTAGGCCATTTTGGAGTCATTTGGCTAAAGTTAGAAATTTGAAGGTTTTTGAGAAGTTTGACCGGGAGTGTACTTTTTGATATCGGGGTCAAATTCCAATTCCGGAAGTTTGAGTAGGTCTGTAATGTCCAATATGACTTGTGTGTAAAATTTAAAGTCAATCGGATGTGATTTGATAGGTTTCGGCATCGAATGTAAAAGTTTGAAGTTCTAGAGTTCATAAAGCTTGAATTGAGTTGTGATTCGTGATTTCAACGTTGTTTGAGGTGATTTGAAGGCTCGACTAAGTTCGTAATATATTTTGGAACTGGTTGATGTGATTGGATGGGGTCTCGGGGGGCCCGGGTGGATTCCGGGTGGTTAACGGATCGAATTTGAAATTTGAAGAAGAGTTAAGGCAGCTGATATCTGGTGTACCCGCACCTGCGAAGTTTTGGCCGCATGGGCGGAGGGCGCAGAAGCGACATTTGGAGTCGCAGATGCGGAGCAGGCCGGTTGGGTGAAGGAACGCAGGTGCGGAGCTTTTGGCCGCATCTGCGCAAGCGCAGAAGCAAAAATGCCTCGTAGGAGCAGAAGAAGGCGCAGAAGCAAAAGGTGTCTCGCACCTGCGAAGCCGCAGGTGCGGCTACTTGACTGCAGGTGTGAACGTCAGGGCTAGGCAGTGTGTTCTTTAAAAATGAGGGCTTGGCTCATTCTCACCTCATTTTCTCCATGAGAGCCGATCTTGGAGCGAGTTTGGAGCTCATTCTTCGCCATCAATGCCAAGGTAAGTGATTCTCACTTATTATAAGTTAAATACATGGCTTGTATAAGGATTTAAACATGGAAATTAGTATAAATTGTGGGGGGTTTGGTAGAAGACCTAGAATTTGGTATTTTTGGATTTTGACCACGTAATTGGGCATGGAATTGAGTTGAGTTCGTGAGGTTATGGGTAAAGTTTATCTTCGAAATTTTTTGGAATCTGGGCACCTGGGCCCGAGGATGATTTTTATCGACTTTTCGATTGGGGTTAGAAATTGTTATAAATTGGATTATATTGCGTATTTGAGTATATATTAATGGCTTTGCATAAGTATTGGCTAGTTTTGGGGTGTTGTGCATCGATTCGAGTTGTTTGAAGGGCTCGAAAGCCGATTATAAAATTTCGGAGCGAGGTATGTCTCCTTTATAACCTTGTAAGAGGGAATTAACCCCATAGGTAAATTGATTAAATATGTGCTTCTACTTGCAGTGGCTATGTACGCACGAATTGACGAGAGTCCGTATGTAGCTACTAGCTATGCCTATGTCCGGGTAGTTTTAGGTTTACATCACACCTTATTGATATTGTTATTTGATTTGTGGTTATTGTTTGCCTTGAGAAGAATTTAAATTGAGGAAATTAAGTTTTCAAAAAAAAAATTCATTTGGACTTCGTATTTTCGAAAAGAAATTTAGGAATATATTATAATAACTTAATAAATTTACATTTGACCGCGTCGCATATATGATCCGCAAGCGGGGTAAAAGCTTCAAGTCGAATTATCTTTATTTTGAAAAGAATCAAGAAAAGGATTATGATTTACTGGTAATTTATATTTGACCGCGTCGCATGTATGATCCACGAGCGGGGTAATTTATGCATGATTTATTGATAAATTTATATTTGACCGCGTCGCAAGTATGATTTGCGAGCGGGGTAATAGATTCATTCATTGTTCGCGCCATTCGACCCTATGGCAGTTCACAGTTTAAATATTTATTGGATCGGACCGTACGACCTCGGCATGATTTGCGCATGACTTAATTGATTATTTTGGAAATTATTTATAATTGATATGGCCTCATTGGCTGGAGATTTAAATTGTTAGGAGATTTAAATTATTAAAAGATGGAGATAAATTTGGAAATCCCCTATTAACAAGAGAATTATTTACTCACGTCGAATTGTCGAATGGTCATTCCAAGTCGAATTATCTCATTATCTACTCACAGCACCTCATGCCCATATTTTATTTTATAATCCACCTGGCAATAGCCACAGGCTCCCAATTTTAACATAATTTACCAACAACAAGACAAATTGCACAAGTTATAACAATAAACATAAGGAAAAATCATAACATGACATAAAAATCACCAATGCAACCACTCCTCATCATCACATACCATCCCTGACAATAGACACCCTTATCTCTCCTATAGCCACCCTTATCTCTCATATAGCGACCCTTATCCCTCTGCCCTGACAATACCAATAGCCACCCTTATCGCTCTTATTGCCACCCTTATCGCTCCTATAGCCGCCCTTATCGCTCCGCCCAGACAATATTCCAACAAACACAACAATAGTGAAATACCACCCTTATACCCACATAATAACAACGGTGAAATGCCCCCCTTATCCCTCAAAATAATAACTCATACAACACAACAATTTACATGGAAAATTATCACGGCAACATAACAAAATCAATTCATATCACAAATTGTCCAATGGCCACAACCAAAATTCCAAAGACACAACCAAATCAATTAATTTCACAACAGATAGGCGAAGGCTCCACAAAATATGTATAACACCCCAAACACAATCAGCAGAGATAGAAATTACTCAGCATANCCACATAATATCAACGGTGAAATGCCACCCTTATCTCCTAGAAATAATAACTCACACAATACAATAATTTATACGGCAAATTATCACGGCAACATAACAAAATCAATTCACATTACAGTTTGCCCAATGGCCACAACAAATTTCAAGGATATAACAAAATTAATTAATTTCACAACCAATAGCCCAAGGCCTACACAATGTATATATAAAACCTCAAAAACAATCAACATAGGTCACGCCTTCATTAATTTAGATTTAGATAATTATATTAACACATCTTCTTAAGTTCATTTAATTATCATTTGCATAGGAAAAATTCATATTGAAATTAATTTCCAAGAAATATTAAACCAAATATTCTCACAAAATTTCATAAATATTTCAAGTAACAATCACATCAAATTGTCATATAAAAATAAATTCAACAACAAGGATTTAGGCATGGCAAATAGATGATTTAATAATTATCCACAATTATCCAATTTACTACACAATAATACCTAAGACTTTAATCCAATAAAATTTCACATATGAGCCCGAGTACGTACCCGTCACCTCGCGTACATGGCTTTTCACATTTCACAAATGGCACATAAGACTCGATGCCTAAAGGGTAATTCCCCCACTCGAGGTTAAGCAATATACTTACCTTTTTGAAGTTATGCCGATATTTTGAAATCGCCTTATTGCTTTAATTGACCTCCGGACAGCTCAAATCTATCCAATTCAATTGTATAACTTCATTAAAATTCATCGGAAACAATTCTGAATAATAATACGTCGACTTAAAAATTTATTCCAAAAAGTGCACAAAAGTCAACGCGGGGCCCGCCCCTTGGAACCCGACATACTTTTCATGAAATCCTAATACATTCCGATACGAGTTCAACCATACCAATTTTATCGAATTCCAATAACAACTCGACCTCCAAATCTTAAATTTTTGTTTTTGGAAGATTTTATAAAAATCTTGATTTCTTCCATTTAAATCCGAGTTAAATGGTAAATATAACCATAGATTCATGAAATATAATCACTTTGGGATGTAGAATACTTACCCCAACCAAGATTGTGAAGAATCGCTCCAGAATCCCCCAAATCCAAGCTCCAAAAATTCCAAAACGAAATGCCAAAAATGGCCAAGTTCCATTCTTATGTTTCTGCCCAGTTTCGCACATGCGGACTAATTTTCGCACCAGCGTGCTCGCTTTTGCGAGCAAAGACTCGCTTCTGCGAAGACCACTAGCAACCAACACATCGCACCTGCAGACTCCTTTCCACTTCTGCGCATTCGCAGGTGCGATGCAACATGCGCATATGCGCAAACAACCGCTTCTGCGCCTTCCTTTCCCGCTTCTGCGGTTCCGCAGGTGCTGGAATTTCTTCGCACCTGCGACCACTACCATGCCCTTCCATCTTCGCTTCTGCGATGGCTCCCTCGCTTCTACGTGGTCGCACCTGCGCCCAAAATTTTGCAGGTGCGATGCCAACAGCTTCTGCCCAGAAACAACAGAAAATCCCAGCATTTTCAACAAGTGCCAATTCGATCTGAACCTCGTCCGAAACTCATTCGAGCTACCCGAGACCTCGTCCTAATTTACCAATAAGTCTCATAACACAACACGGACCTATTCGGGGTTTTAAATTACATCAAGTAATACCGAAATTACGAATCGCGCACCGAATCGAATTATAAGTTTTCAAATCTTCCAACTTCTATATTTTGCGCCGAAACGTATCAAATTAATCCGGAATGACTTTAAATTTTGTACACGAGTCATAATTGACATAATGGAGCTATTCCCATCTCTAGAGTTAAAATTTGACCTCGTTATAAAAAATTCACCCTTCGGAAGGAGTTTTACAAAAATCTTCGATTTTTCAACTTTCGCCAAAATGCGTCGAATTGTCCTACGGACTTCCAAATCCAAATCTTAACATACGACTAAGTCCTAAATCATCATACAAAGCTATTAACATCATCAAAATTCTATTTCGGGGTCGTTTGCTTAAAAGTCAACTCTCTGGTCAACTCTTTCCATTTAAGCTTTTAAATAAGAATTATTCTTCTAATTAAATTCTGAATCTTCAGTAAATCAAACACGACCATACTTGAGGGTCATAATACATATTACGAAGCTGCTCGAGACCTTAAGCCACTAAACGGGGCACTAATTCTTAAAACGACAAGTCGGGTCGTTACAGATTTACTGGTAATTTATGTTTGACCGCATCGCATGTATAATCCGCGAGCGGGGTAATATATGCATGATTTATTGATAAATTTATATTTGACCGCGTCGCGTGTATGATTCGCGAACGGAGTAATAGATGCATCTATGGTTTGCGCTATTTGACCCTTTGGCAGTGCACCGTTTAAATATTTATTGGATCGGGCCGTACGACCTCGGCATGATTTGTGCATGACTTAATTGATTGTTTTGGGAATTATTGATAATTGATATGACCTCATTGTACGGAGATTTAAATTGTTAAAAGATGAAGATAAATTTGGAAATCGCCTATTAATAAGAGAATTATTTACCTGTCTCATATTATAATATTGATTCTAATTATATGGTGGGATCGTGTTGCGCGCCGCAACATATTTGACTTATTATTATGGTTATTGATATGGTGAAATAAGGAAGGATCGTGTTTGTACATTGGGATAGGGTTGTGCGCCGCAACAGTTTAAGTGATTTTGTATTCCTTGTTATGTTGTGTTGCGGTGTTTCCATACCAGATTCTGAGGATTGATAGTACTAGTTTTCAAGGATTGAGTCTATTGCCATGAGTTAACTGGTTTATTTTCCTGTATTTCCTTTCCTGTCATTATTATTATTATTATTATTATTATTATTATTATTATTATTATTATTATTATTATTATTATTATTATTATTATTATTATTATTATTATTATTATTATTATTATTATTATTATTATTATTATTATTATTATTATTATTATTATTATTATTATTATTATTATTATTATTATTATTATTATTATTATTATTATTATTATTATTATTATTATTATTATTATTATTATTATTATTATTATTATTATTATTATTATTATTATTATTATTATTATTATTATTATTATTATTATTATTATTATTATTATTATTATTATTATTATTATTATTATTATTATTATTATTATTATTATTATTATTATTATTATTATTATTATTATTATTATTATTATTATTATTATTATTATTATTATTATTATTATTATTATTATTATTATTTTGCGTACATGTTTTTGTATATGACCCGCCTTAGCCTCATCACTACTTCGTCGAGGTTAGGCTCGACACTTACAAAGTACATGGAGTCGGTTATACTCATACTACATGTAACGATCCGACCGGTTGTTTTGAGATCTAGCATGTCGTTCGGCGATTTGAGGACATGAGCAGTTTCACTTCAGGTATTATGACTTGTACGCATGGTCGAAATCAGGATTTAAAGGTTCCAGCAGGTTTGTATGATGATTTCGGACTTGGGCGTATGTTCGTATCGGGTTTTGGATACCCCGGGAGCGTTTGGCACCTATTGTGGAAGTTAGCATTTTGGAAGAATTCTATAAATTTGGGTTGAAGTGAATTTCAATATTATCAATGTTCGTTTGGAATTATGAGTCTGAGAATAACTCCGTATGGTGATTCTGGTGTTAGGAGCGCGTCCGAAAGTGGATTCGGAGGTCCGTATGTCATTTTGGAGTCATTTGGCTAAAGTTAGAAATTTAAAGGTTTTTGAGAAGTTTGACCGGTAGTGGACTTTTTGATATCGGGGTCGGATTTCGATTTCGGATGTTTGAGTAAGTCTGTAATGTCAAATATGACTTGTGTGCAAATTTTGAGGTCAATTGGACGTGATTTGATTGGTTTCGGCATCGAATGTAAAAGTTTGAAGTTCTAGAGTTCATAAAGCTTGAATTGAGTTGCGATTCGTGATTTCGACGTTATTTGATGTGATTTGAAGGCTCGACTAAGTTCGTAATGTATTTTGGAATTGGTTGGTGTAATTGGATGGGGCCCCAGGTGGATTTCGGGTGATTAACGGATCGAATTTGGAATTTGAAGAAGAATTGAGGCAGCTGATATCTAGTGTACCCGCACCTGCGAGGTTTTGGCCGCAGATGCGGAGGGCGTAGAAGCGACATTTGGAGTCACAGATGCGGAGCAGGCCGGCCAGGTGAAGGACAACAGGTGCGGAGCTTTTGGCCGCATTTGCGCAAGCGCGGAAGAGAAAATGCCTCGCATGAGCCGACGAAGGCACAGAAGCGGAAGGTGTCTCGCACCTGCGAAGCCGCAGGTGCGGCTACTTGACCGCAGGTGCGAACGTCGGGGTTGGGAAGTGTGTTCTTTAAAAATGAGGGCTTGGCTCATTTTCACCTCATTTCCTCCATGAGAACTGGTTTTGGAGCGAGTTCGGAGCTCACTCTTCGTCATCAATGCCAAAGTAAATGATTCCCACTTATTATAAGTCAAATACATGGTTTGTATAAGGATTTAAACATGACAATTAGTATAAATTGTGAGAGTTTTGGTAGAAGACCTAGAATTTGGTATTTTTGAATTTTGACCACGAAATTGGGCATGGAATTGAGAATAAACTATATATTTGAGTTCATGAGGTTATGGGTAAAGTTTATCTTCAATAAGTTTTGGAATCTGGGCACGTGAGGCCGAGGGCGATTTTTATCGACTTTTTGATCTGGGTTAGAAATTGTTATAAATTGGATTATATTGAGTATTTGAGTATATATTAATGGGTTTGCATAAGTATTGGCTAGTTTTGGGGCGTTGTGCATCTATTCGAGTTGTTTGAAGGGCTCGGAAGCCGGTTATGGAACTTCGGAGCGAGATAAGTCTTCTTTCTAACCTTGTAAGAGGGAATTAACTCCATAAGTGAATTGATTAAATATGTGCTTCTACTTGCGGGGGCTACGTACGCACGAAGTGACTAGAGTCCGTACGTCGCTACTAGTTATGCCTATGTCCGGGTAGTTTTAGGTTTACAGCATACCTTATTGATATTGTTATTTGATTTGTGGTTATTGTTTGCCTTGAGAAGAAGCAAGATCGAGGTTTGTGTATTAATTGTCTTGAGAAGAATTTAAATTGAGGAAATTAAGTTTTCAAAAAAAGTTTTCATTTGGACTTTGTATTTTCGAAAAATTTAGGAATATATTTTAATAACTTAATAAATTTATATTTGACCGCGTCGCATGTATGATCCGCGAGCTGGGTAAAAGCTTCAAGTCGAATTGTCTTTATTTTGAAAAAAATCAAGAAAAGGATTATGATTTACTGGTAATTTATATTTGACCGCGTCGCATGTATGATCCGCGAGCGGGGTAATTTATGCATGATTTATTGATAAATTTATATTTGACAGCGTCGCATGTATGATTCGCGGGCGGGGTAATAGATGCATCCATGGTTTGCGCCATTCGACCCTCTAGCCGTGCATAGTTTAAATATTTGTTGGATCGGGCCGTACGTCCTCGGCATGATTTGCGCATGACTTAATTGATTGTTTTGGGAATTATTGATAATTGATATGGCCTCATTGGATGGAGATTTAATTTGTTAAAAGATGAAGGTAAATTTGGAAATCCCCTATTAACAAGAGAATTATTTAGCTGTCTCATATTATTGTGTTTACCGTTACATCATAAAAATCCATAATTTATCATTTCATTGGTATATTGATTATAGCCCATAGTAAGTGTCTAAGTCGACCCCTCATCACTACTTCTTCGAAGTTAGGCGGGGTACTTACTGGATACGCGTTGATTTACGTACTCATGCTACACTTGGTGTACATTTTTGTGCAGGTACACATATGTTTAGCGGCCTCGTGGGCGCAGAGGCGCAATTATGGCGGGGACTTGGGTAAGCTGCATTCTATACGACGTTCCGCATCCAACAATGCCTCCTTCAGAGTACTTACTTTTTTTCCTGTCCAATTGTATTCCGGACAGCTGTTGTATTTTATTTTACATTCTTAGTAAATACTCATGCACTTGCGACACCGGGTTCTGGGATGATTAGGGAATTATTCTGTATTGAAATTTGCGAAAAACATTATTATTTACTCTTTGAAGTTCTTCATTTATTATTTAATTGAAGGAAATTTACGATTTCAGAAATATTAAAAATGAAAATTTACTAATTATTGGTGTTGGCTTTCCTGACAGTAGTGTCCGGCGCCATCACGCGCTTTCATGGATTTTGGTTTGTGACACTACACTTTGCCTTCTTGTGCAGACTTTGGAGTCGGTCCCAGCGACGGTCAATAGATTGCTCGGATCGGACATGTGACGGAGACTTGATGTAAATCTGCTCGGCGTTCGCAACCCTGAAGTCCCGTTCTACTTTATCCTCGTTGTTTAGTTCTTTTCAGATAGTTTTACTTTCATTCAGACATTATATGTTTTATTCTAGTCGCTCGTGCACATGTGACACCAATTTTGGATTGTATTTAGATATTTCGTTTGTTATGACTTTTCACACTTTATTTCAGTTCTATTATAGTTATTTCAGTTTAATTGGCATCAGTTAATTTAATTTGTTAAAAATGGCTTAAAACTATTCTAACATTGGCTTTCCTAGCAATTGAAATTTTAGGCACCATCACGGTCCCGAGGGCGGGAATTCTGGGGTCGTGACAAGTTGGTATCAGAATATTAGGTTGCCTAGGTCTCACGAGTCACGAGAAAGCTTAATAGAGTCTGGATGATCGGTACAGAGACATATGTACTTATTTTTCAGAGGTTATGGAGTTTAAAAAAAATATCACTTCTTTCTTACTCTGTCGTGCGATTTTGTTCAATCATTGATGATTGAACCCTTCTATTCTTATTCTCTCGCAGATGGTGAGAACACGCACTGCATCTACCGTAGGATAGGAGCCGAAGTCCCCCTGTGGCAGCTATGACTAGAGGCAGAGGTCGAGGTCGTGCCAGAGGCAGAGGTCGAGGTCGTGCCAGAGGCCGAGGCAGAGGCAGAGCTCAGTGACGAGCGCAAAACACAACACAAAATTATTGCTCGCTAGTCAAAGATAGTATAGATTAATTATCGTCTCCACAGGGATTGGATTTAAACAGTGTTCGAATAATTTCCAATTGATCACTATCCAGAAAAATTAACACTTGATTTGATGACTGTTACTATGATTAGCTACTAAAAATTAAACAAATAACCATCGATCATAAAGGATATCAGACGAGCAACAAAGAAATATCAATGAGAGAAATAAGGGTAATTGACCAGACAGGTGCAAGATAATTGACTCGGGATCCAATTCTTGAGTTAGTTCACTCTATAATACCGTTGATTCTCACGAATTCAACAATTAATCAGATTAAATGTAAAATTGATGCTTCTCTTTCGATTAAACGTTAATTTCAGTAATTAATCTAATTAAAACACGATAAATAATTGCAATGAATAAAATGATGGTTATGGTCTAAAGGGTCACTTCTCACGAATATTTCCCTACTTTCTAGTTCGATTAACAATTCAAGAGGCTCTTTCGATTACCTAATTGAATCACGAATTTGAACTAGAGCATAAGATGTGAACAATTTTAATATAAAACTCCTATTTCGATTAAGCAAAATAATAAATAACTCACAATACAAATTAAAGCTCAATAAATTAATTCTATCAATTATCAAGAATTGAATCCCTAATCAAGTTATCGAAACACCGTATCTGTCAACACCCTAATAAAATTTACTCCATATCAATGGAGTAAGGCATCTTAATAAGGTTCAGAAACAAAGAAAACACCAATTCTAATGATGCGATACAAACTTTTGTATTGCACCGATTGCAGGTCGAAATAGTGATGAATTCTAGAGTCTTCTTGCCTTAGTTGGTTCCCCAATCTTCTGTAGGTCAAAAGTACTCCAAAAACGTGTTTTTAATGTATTTATACCTAGTAGGAACGAACCCGGACGAAACTACCCTCTTTGAGCCGAAGTGGGAAACCCTGCAAAGTTATCACTCTTCATGCGTCGCATGGTGCGTCGCCCTCTGTGTCACATCAGTGTTTGTTTTACTCAGTTGCAAACTCTCTGAACTTCGCATGTCTGACAAAGATTTCCCCTAGTGTGTCGCACCATGCGTCGCCCTAGGCGTCGCAGCAGTGCTTTTTCTTGTCAGTACAAAGAAACCCAGTCTTTGAACTTGTCAAACTTCTGACGCATATTTACAATAATGCGTCATACTGTGCTACACTCTGTGTGTCGCATTAGTGCATTTATTCTAGCCCTCACACTCTCTTCCAACTTTCGTATACAACGCCTGTCCAGGAGCCCCGGATGCGATCCTGGTTTAATTCTTTAGCTTTTACTCAGACTTCAAAGCTTCAATTATTTCATTCAGCTCCAATTTATCCTTTTAACTCGGAATCATTTCCTGTAAGGCATAAAATATATAATAAGTGCAAATCACCATTGTTTAAGCTCAAATACACATAAAATACTGTAATTTAGAGTGTAAACTACGGCTAAAACACAGGTTTCTAGTCTAGCATCAACACCCTACACCCAGATCAATGCTCGTCCTCGAGCAATCAAACTGCCCTTCACATAGGGACGACCTTTTCATCAAACAAGATCCCTAACACATCATGCCAAGAATATTTAAAATAGACTAAGCACCATATCATAACATCCTATCCTCAAGACTCGACTCAAAAGCACCATGCAGTTTTCACAACATGTTCACTTACTCTAACACAGAGGCCAAAGAGATTACCTTTGCTTCGCAAATTATATGCCCTTATACCAAAGATAGAGAGTAGTTCCACACACTCTAAAATTCAAGAGCAACTAGGAACTCGAGATAGAAAGAATTAACTCACTCTCAGAAATAAAATTCATGTGCCACATAGAATGTACTATAGGCTTACCCGTAGTGTAATACTCTACTAATTTAGCTCATTCAGTCAAGAATCAATTAGGACTTTAGTTGGTTGTAACGTGCGGAACGGGTAGGATATATATGGATATAGTGGCTACACCTCCCTAAGCACTCTAATACTTACAATTTCACAATTTAAACCCCATACTTGTGTTGGACCAAACCATCACCTTCACATCATATTACCACCAAACTCCCAATTTGTTTAAGCACAGACAAAGCAGTATTTACCACTAATATGGAATAATTTTCTTTATAATATACACAAACATCAATAAAAAAAAATTTCAATTCCCTACAAATGTCTCTCACAATAATTCTTTTCTTTCTTTCATTCAGTGCACCCTTCTCCTTTTCTATAGTTCCACTCAAAACCCAACCATACCTCCATGTAACTTTTAACCAACTCATATCAAATTCAAATGCTCAAGAGAGATAAACGGTTCAAACAGATGGTCAATTCAAACAAATGGGTCGGGCTTATAATGTGGTTGCCAAAAAACCAGGATTACATGATCAATGGGGTTAACTACGATACATAACAATTAGGTGGGTCACATACATATAATTGGCTCAACAAAGAAAATGCCTTTGTCACTTCCTAGACTGAGCAAGACTACTATTTCTCTTTGCAAACATATGAGGAAAGTTCTAGACATCAGTGAAACGCACAGAATATCAACAAAAACCTCACTCACACATTGGCACATAACTCACTTAGGATCGGAGCTTTCCCGACTCTCTAGTCAAAGTAGTTAAGCACAATCGAGATCAACAAATTGAGGCACTTATCTACGAGTCAAGAACTGAGCCTAGGTGTCACACTAAGGCACTTGCCACTCTCAAGGCATATGAAGTTAAGGGAAATTTCTTCAAATTAGCCCTATGACTAACTACACCTGGTTCAATTAAAAACCCTTGGAAAAGAACTGCGGCACAAAGAAGCCAGCCGACAAAATCCCTCAAGAAGCCAGCCGACGAAATCTCTCAAGAAGCCAGCCGACGAAATCTATAGTTGGGCAAAGTCGAACTACTATTACATGAGTTACTAGCTATTACAGGCCAAATAAAATTCAGAATTACGATTACAGGCTACATTGTCTAATAAGCAAGAAACCAAACAAACAAATACAAGTAAATAGGAAAATTCCACCCCACACATAAGAGATAGCTTTGTCCCCAACGCAAAGTAATAAACAAGTGTGGTAAAGGACTCCCTGAGGCCTGGGCCTAGTCATCGACACCATCAATAGTGTCGGGAATAACAGGCTCATCATCATCCTCCACAACAGAGTTTACATCTTCATCAGGACGAAGTGCAGGACCACCATCTAATCCCAAAAACTGCCTGGCAGGGAACTCCAAATACGATTGTTGCGCCAAAGCCTCAATGCCAACCTCTCCACGATCGGCCCGCAGTTGCATGTCAGCAAACATAAACCACATCATATCCTCCATCCTGTCATGCCTCTGATCCAAGGTCATTGCGACTTTAGAAGGACTTGAATCCTGCACAACAGTGATATCATAGAGCTTGGCTACTGGGGGAAGATGGCGATCAAACCGATCATCAACATGCACACAGTGGTGTAGTAGCAACCTATTCAACATACTCGAATAGAGCAACTTCCGCAATCTAACCATCCTTACCCTAGCCATGTTAGGTATAATAATCTTGCCCATATTCACCAGCATCCGAGTCATCATAGCATATATCAAACACACCCGAAGACGCGAAATAGTGGAATCATTGTTGCTTGGTAAAATCTTCTTATTGATAAACCGTAATAACACTTTGGCTGGTAGCTACAAATTGGCTCGAGTCATGGTGGAATGTCGGTCATATTTATCCCTATTCCAAGCAGCCTAGGAATTAGGTCCGCAGAGAAGTTCGCAGATGTCTTGGTAAGCAGGCCACTTCATAAATGCCACGAACTGAGCATGTGACTCATTCCTAAAACCCAACTCATCATTAATTATCTCAGCAGAACACTTGACTCTCCTCCCACTAATTTGGATAGTGTACTCCCCGTCATACTGGAATCCGGGTACCCAGTTGGCGTAGAACTCCTTCACTATACCAAAATTAGTTCCTCCGATGGAATCATACAGGCCATCCAATTTCATTGCGATGATGTTGGCATATAGCTCCGGATACTTCTTATGAAACTTCCGCCAATCAATCCCAACATCAGCAGTAGGCTCCCTAGATGGGACAAAATCATGAAACCACTCGCGTGATTGGGGAAGCACTGATAACACCCCATATGTGGGCTCTGGCATATCAGCATCCGAGTATGGCACATTAGGGTCTGAGCCATCTGAGAAGTCCACAGTGGTAAGTGCCCTCCTGGAAGGCTGACGGCTACTGGAAGCACCCGCATGAGCACCAATATTCTTACGTTTGCTAGCTCGGAGAGGCATTATTCCTGGACAAGATGAACAACTTAGCTATGACACAACAAAAGCAGAAGCAAGGTTAAAGCAGGGGGAGAGCCACCCCACACTTATGTCACGAGCATGCTTACATGCAAGAACGAGGGGAATCAGACTACCCCATATGCAGCAAAACAAAACATTCACAACTCGCCAATTACGATATAGAGGCTCCACAACCACCACAATTGTAGCAACGTGTGTAGTCCGTGACTGCCCACCCCACACTTACTATCCCCGAACACTTTATGAGGAAAATATGCATCACCTCAAGCATTAACAAAAGTGCATCATTCTTCCATTTAAGCAACTAGTTATATACCTGCCATACTCAATTTCTTGATGTCAATGTCGAGAACCAAAATGCACACAAGCCACTTATTTTTTAAGTACAACAAAGTATTATCTAGGCGTTACATGCTCAGGACAGCAGTTAATTAGCACTAGTGACCAGTTCTACACACATTGCATTTATAGACTATGACCAATCACCACTTGCGCACAATTTCAAAATTTCCATCACAGCCTAGCCAACACAACCCAACATGACCAAAACCCCATCATTCCCCTTCAAGCAATTAATCGAACAACTAGAATGCAACAGAAAGAAGACACAAATGCACACTTTAACAAAGAACAATTTTTGCCCAGAAATCAACCAATCCAAGAGCAATCTCCTCCCAAACAACACCTATATAAACAATGCACTAGGGCAAATAGTTACTCAACAAGAGAGTAGGTAACCAACTACAAAATTTCAAAGTTCATCTTCTTCCGTTTATTTGTTTCTTTTTTTTTGGATTTGTTCTGTTTTCATTTTTTTACATTTTTACATTTTAAAACAAAACTACACAAAAAGAAACCACAAGAGAGAGAACTTACCTGGTTACAAGAAAAGAGACAGAGAAAAGAGTTAAGGGCGATGGGTGGACAATGAGAGAGAGAGAGAGAGAGACGGAGTTAGGGAGGGAAAAGGGTTTTGGGTTCCTTTCTTGTAGGGCGTTTAGAGACTGAGTCAAGAGAAAGAGGTGTGTTTGGGGCGGGCAAGTTTAGTATTTTAGGGGGATAGGGAGAAATTTTATGTTTCTTTTTTTTTTTCAAAAAACACTTAACTGTTGCATCGCGTAGTGCGACGCATCAGTGCATTTTGCAGTCTGCACGTTCTCTGATGTTTGAAATTACCTGATGACAAGACGTGCTACTGCAATGCACAGGGCATCGTGCGTGACGACGCAATAGTATAAATTTGAGTTATGCCAACTCTCTGATGAATTCTGAACTCTGACAATGAATTGCACTATTACAACGCCGTATATGTAGCACTAGGCAACGCAGAAAATGCAAAAACTTTGCATAGTCCACAATTTTCTTCTTCTTGACTACGCCCCATGCTCGAGATTCATTTTGCATCATATTCCTTCTGGTGACTCCTAAAATACAATTAGTCCTAATCTATAATCAATTAAACTATTCTAAAAAATAACAAAATAAAATAAAATAAAATTAGTTCTGAGTTATAGTCGTCAGCTTGACTCCATCACTTAGGCTCAATTGATCACGATACTAGATGATTTCTTGTCAAATCCTCAACCAAGGTATGGTTTCAACCTTTTCCCATTCACTTTAAAGATCACATTCCCCTCCTCATCTTCTATCTCAATGGTGCACATACGGACCTGTCCATCTTGACTTGAATTTTCTAGAGAACAACCTAAGTCTATTATTGTAAAATAGGACCTTGTCCCCGTCATGAAACTCCTTGATCTTAATCAGGCGGTCATGCCACCTCTTTGTCTTTTCCTTAAAGATTCTTGAATTTTCATACGTGTCAAGTCTAAATTCTTCCAATTCATTCCTCTGCACCAACCTGTGTTCACCTGCAAGACTAAGATCAAGATTAAGCATCTTAATTGCCCAATAAGCTTTATGTTCTATTTCAACAGGTAAATGACACAATTTTTCATACACTAATTTGAATGATGAAGTCCCTGTGGTTGTTTTGAACGCAGCTCTGTACGCCCATAGAGCTTCATCTAACTTTACAGATCAATCTTTACGAGAGGCACTAACCGTCTTTTCAAGAATTTGTTTAAGTTCACGGTTAGCCACTTTGACTTGCCCACTAGTCTGGGCATGGTATGGGGTTCCTATTTTGTGTGTGACCCCATACTTGGACAGCAGTGCAGTGAATTGCTTGTTCACAAAGTATGACCCATTGTCGCTGATAATCACTCGAGGTGTCCCAAAGCGGGTAAAGATGTTCTTCCGTAAGAACTCACACACTACCCAATCATCATTGGTCCTAGTAGGGATTTCTTCGACCCATTTAGAGACATAGTCAACGACTACTTGGATATACTCATAAGAATGAGATATTGGGAATGGACCCATGAAGTCAATGCCCCAAACGTCAAAAATTTCACATGCCATAATGGAGTTGAGAGGCAGTTCGTCCCTCTTGCTAATGTTACATGCCCTATGATACTTGTCACATGCAGCTACATACACTCTTGCGTCTTTATACAAAGTAGGACAAAAGAAATCGGATTCCATGATTTTTGTTGCAGTGCGATTTCCACCATAGTGTCCTCCAGCTGCTCCTTCATGGCAATGAGACAGAATGCTTGTCATCTCTCCTTCAGGCACATATCTTCGAATCGCACCATCTGCACATAGTTTAAACAAGAAAGGGTCATTACAAAAATAACTTTTTACCTCACCTTGAAGCTTCCGTCTTTGATCACGAGTGAGGTCACGAGGCAACCATCCACTAGCCAAAAAGTTGGCTACATTAGCATACCAAGGAAGCCTTTCGGAGACCGCAGCTATGGAGAAAATATGCTCATCAGGGAACTCTTCCCTTATTTCAACTATTTCAACCGGAGGTTTCTCAAGTCGAGATAGATGATTTGCGACTTAATTTTCTGTGCCCTTCATATCTTTCATCTCCAAGTCAAACTCTTGGAGCAACAGCACCCACTGCATCAAACGCGGCTTGGACTCCTTCTTACTCAACATGTATTTCAAAGCTGAGTGATCGGTGTGTACAATCACCTTACTCCCTACAAGGTATGATCTAAACTTGTCAAAAGCAAAGACCACATCAAAAAACTCCTTCTTAGTAGTGGAATAATTGAATTAAGCATCATTCAGTGTTCTGCTTGCGTAGTAGATGGGCCTAAACATTTTATCTCTTCGTTGCCCCAGAACTGCTCCCACAACTATATCACTAGCTCACACATTATCTCAAATGGCTGGCTCCAATCAGGTGTCACCATAATAGGAGCACTCACAAGCTTTTCCTTTATCAATTCTGATGCTCTCACGCACTCCATATTGAAAATAAACTTGGCACCTTTCGCTAGCAATGTTGTCAACGGCTTGATAATGCTGGAAAAGTTTTTGATGAACCTCCTATAGAATCCAGCATGTCCCAAGAAACTTCTTATGCTCTTCACAGAAGTCGGTGGAGGGAGCCTAGCAATTACGTCAACCTTAGCTCTGTCAACTTCAATTCCATGTGCGGTTACTTTGTGGCTCAGGACAATTCCCTCCTTCACCATGAAGTGACACTTCTCCCAGTTAAGGACCAAGTGAGTGGCTTCACAACATTCAAGCACGAGCTTCAAATTCATCAAGAAATCCTCAAAGTCATCACCAAAAAGGGTGAAATCATCCATGAACACCTCTAGACACTTCCCGTTTAAATCGGAGAATATATACATCATGCACCTTTAAAAAGTGGCAGGTGCATTACACAACACAACTGGTATCCTCCTGTAAGCAAAAATACCTGACGGGCAAGTGAATGTTGTCTTCTCGATATCTACCACAATAAAGTCTACGGAACATACAAACTTGTCCACCCGCACTAGAATATCTTCAATGATTCCCTAAGGTAGAATGGTGGTCTGGTCGGCCAGTTGTAGGGACACTGGTATTGATTTGATCACTCCAAGTTCACCTTCCAATTTTCTGAATACAGACAGATGCATTAAATTTATAGACGCACCAGAATTACAGAGGGCCTTGTCGAATTTTTCACTCCCCAACGAGCATGGTATGGTAAAGCTTCCTGGGTCTCCACACTTTTGGGGCATTTTGTTTTGCAATATGGCACTGCAGTGGGCGTTTAGCTTGACCATTGTTGTCTCCTCTAATTTTCTCTTGCCATACAGGATTTCCTTCAAGAACTTTGCATAAGCAGGCATCTAAGTGAGGACCTCTGTGAAGGGAATGTTCACATAAAGTTGTTTGAGCATCTCCAAGAATCGCCCAAAATATTTGTCAAGTTTTTACCGCTTCATCTTTTGAGAGAACGGTAGAGCTGGCATATGTCTACTTTCTTCAATCTACTTTTGTACCCCGCTATTCTGGCTCTTTTGCTCTTCACTCTTTTTCTCTGTTGGTGTCTCAGTCTGCTTGTTAACTACCTCAGGTCTAGCCTTCACCACTGGATCAGTCAATGCTTTGCCACTTCTCAAAGATACAACCTTGATTGTTTCCTTTGGGTTCTTTTCAGTGTCGAAGGGAAGAGTCCCATGAGCCCTCTCAGACAACAAATTTACAATCTGTCCCATTTGTCTTTCTAAATTCCGGATAGTCGTGCCTTGAGTCTCAAATTTTTTATCTGTTTTGTTGATGAATACCTTCATGAGATCTTCCATATTTGACTGATTTGGCCGTGGTGGCTGGTATTGTTGCCTCTGCTGGTTCTGAAAACCTGGTGGTCACTGGCCCTGGGGTTTGAGATTATTACTCTTTTTCAATTAAGGTGAAATTTATGATGAGGTTGTGTGATTTGTTGAATTATTATGAGTAAAAAAAAAAGAACAATGAAAATTGGACTTCCCTCGCTTTGGTAATGCCACATAGCTTCACGGAGATGACAAAGATAACATGACTTTAATTAAGGCAAAATATATAGTTTACCCATCAACGTTGCAGTGAAATCCCTATTACGCACCTCTACTTCACGTGACACCTTTTTCACATTCAACCTTTCAAACTTTTGATTAGATAGCACTTGCGTGTGTACACACAAATAAAGCGCGTGAAGCTCGTAAAAAATCCCATTTTTTCTCTCCCCTCCCCATATGAACCCCCTCCCCCTCCCTCTGGTCTTCTTCCTCATACCACCCTCCCCTCATCTTCTTCCCCATATAGAATTTTGGAAAGAACATAAAATTTTAGATTTAAAATTGAGCGGTTTTTGTTGGTTTATTGTCCAAATATTATGAAAACTATTTATTTGTGATAGATTTGAACCCACCATTGTTGTGGTATCGAAAAAAGCTTGAAAATTCAATTGGGTCTTATTGATTATTGGGTTGTTGAACTCCATTTGTTGCTCGATTTATTTTCAGCTAGCTGTTTAGATGGTGTGGTTGAATTTTGGTGTTGTTGGAAACTTTCTCACAAACAACTAGGTGGCAGCAACAATGATACTTAATATCGAAAATGGAAAGATGAAGAAGATGTGTTTTAATTATAATTTCTATTTTTTTTTAAAGTCAATGACACGTGTCACGACCCTATTAGGGCGTGACTTTCATGTTATCTGAAAAATTGGTCAAGCACAAAAGTGGTGTGTCTTACACACACTTTTGAAAGGTTGAGTGTGTAAAAACTTTTCCGTGAACAAGAAATGTGTAACAGAAATTTGCATGGTTGATGGGTAAACTATTTATTTTGCCATTTAACTAATGGTGTTAATCAATCCTATATTTTAGTCCATATGTTTGTGTGCTGTTCCACCTAATTTATGTTGTTCGAAATGCATGAAATGTTGAAAAGTAAAAAGCTGATCACTTTCACATTGATGGACTTTGCCTTCCAAAATCCATTGAATTTCAAATATAATATAATATATATATATATATGAGCCGAGTTTAACTTTTATATTCCAACCGTATAAATAAAATACTTAAATATAAGATCAGCTAAAAGATAATTATTGGCAATTATTTACCGCAAGTGGCATGCGCTTACGACATGTTAAAATAAGCTAAAGTGTAAAAAATCTTATAGAACATATATAACTGAAACCCATTATGACCCATATTTAGTTCAGCATTGCACTAACCAGTATTCGCCGTATTAAAATTAAAAATGTCAATATTTGGTAAAATTAGTTAAATAGCCAGTGAATTATCTAGCTTACTGACCCTAATTGTGTATGATTAATTCAGTCGTAATTTCTGATTGCTTGTATTATCCATATAGTTACGGAAATCAAACGTGTATCCTATAAAAGAAACTCCATGTACCTAAGATTCAAATATTTTACCAAGGACGACAAAAATGGCCGGCTACGTTTTGTATTAAAACCACAAGTTGTTCAATGTCAAATAAACTAACTTAAGTCGAAATGATAACGTGAGACTGAACTAAGAAAGTGATCTCGACAATAAAATAGTCAAGGGAGTTTGTGGGTTAGTTGATTAATTAATAAATAAATAATTAAGTAACTATTTGCATGAGCACTAGGCACATGTACTTAATTATTGTGTAAGCATTAGCTACACTCCATGTTTGAATTTGCTTGAAGAAATTTCAGGGCAATCATGGAGAAGAATAACTCAAAGTGGTTCAATGTTGAATCAGTTCCTCAGTGCTATGCATTTTCCCCAGAAGAAAGACCAGGGGAAGCCCTTATACCAATTTGCAAGAAAATCCCAGTAATTGACCTTGGAAAATCCCTAGTCAATTCTTCAGGAAATTTGGAAACAATCAAGCAACTCTTGCAAGCTGGTCAAGAATTTGGTTTCTTCCAGGTATATAGATCAATTTTTATTTGTTATTCCGAATATTCTTTTTCCAAGATAAGAGAGCAGTTTATTTAAGTACTACAGGTGAATCTAAATTAAAACACGAATATATCTTGTATATATTTCCATATATAAAAGAAATCGAACCTATTTTGAATTTATTGTCTCTGTATCTTTAATCCTCTTTTAAAGTCTAGACGAAGGTGGAGTTATGTAGATTCAAGAGGGTTCGATTAAACCGATGAATTTCCTTAACTTAAGAAAAGATTCTAGTGTAATGACAAAGTACGTTAAAAAGTTGTTTTAGGTGCAGACAAGTGTGACATTCTTATTGGTGAATCCTCTCGTGTAAATTCCTGATTCAAATCAAAAGTATGATATTTTTTTTCTTTTTATTTTGTATTTCCTTGCATAAATTTCTGATTCTGCCGATGGTCTAGAGTGTAGACTAACAAAGAATTTTCAGGTGATCAACCATGGAATCTCAGAAAACGTTCTGACTCAAACAATGTCCACATTTAAAGAGTTTTTCGACATGGCTAACGAACAAAATGTAGATGTATCAACCAAGAAAGGGTGGATCTACACTGGGAGCAAGGATGAAGTTAAAGGTGGTGTCCATTTATGGAGGGATAATATAAAACACCCTTGTCACCCTCTGGAAAAATGCATGCAAAGTTGGCCTGATAAACCAGCTAGCTACAGGTAATTAAAATAAAGAATACCAATACCAAAAAAACATATATAGTTGCTCAACTACTTCTCATCTAATTCTAGTGGATCTAATCTATTCGGAAACGAATTAATTACAGAAAAATAGTGGGAACATACGTAGCAGAAATAAGGAAGCTGAGTTTGACAATACTGGAGCTGATATGCCAAGGATTAGGAATTGAAGCAGGATATTTTGAAGAACAAAGCCGAGTTCAACTGTTGTCAGCAAACAATTATCCAGCGTGCCCAGATCCGAGCCTGACATTAGGAATACCGAAACATTTTGATCCGAGCCTCATAACCATAATTTATCAAGGGAATGTGAGTGGGCTTCAAGTCTTGGTAGATGGTCAGTGGATGGGCGTTGGGGCTCTTTCTAATGCTTTTGTTGTCAACATAGGCAACCAGTTAGAGGTATGTATCAAATATTTTAAACCAATTTAATTTGCAAAGGGACTAATATTTGGAACCAAGGAATAGTAAATAGAGCTGATATAAAATATAACTGTCTTTAGGGGTAGAGATTGGCAAACTTCCCAAAAACATACTACTCTTACTTATTATGGTATTGGAACTATGAGAATGAAAGCAATATACTTTCAGAAATTCTGCTTAAATTTGAATGATTTAACTTATTGTTCCAGGACCACATATGGACAAGACAGTTGAGTCATTGGTGGGCTAAATTTGAACTGCGTTTTTGTAGCAAATAGGCAAATATAAAGTGTTACATGATATATTATATGGACTGGACACTTCTATCTAAGTGCATGTTTCTCACTTTTAACTTTTTTATTTTAGATTATCAGCAACGGGAAGCTAAGAAGTGTGGAGCACAGAGTAGTAACAAATGCAAGGGAAGCAAGAACATCGATTGCCATTTTTGTCAATCCAGCTCCCAACTGCATTGTTGAGCCTGCAAAAGTCTTGCTGAATGAATCTAATCCCCCTCTCTACAAATCCATTCTTTACCAAGATTTCATTAATGCTTCCAAAGCTTTTGGTATTCATACTGATGCCATACAAAATGAAGCTTAATTAAGTTAATGATATACTGTAGCACACTTCTATCGAGTACTTACAAAGGTGAAGTCATGTAAGTATTAATCTCAGCAAACGTTTGTTTTCCTGTTTTCTTTTCCCCTCTTTTCACGTTCTGATTGAAATGCTCGTGAAGTGATTATTTACATGCATATTCCTTGTACAGATTGATCCTTCATACTATTGGTAATATTCTTTGCCGGCTAAAGCAACAAAACTATAGGCTGTTTTATTAATGATACACGTACACCTGTATATACCATTACTTCAAGACACTGTACAAACGAAATACTAATATACAACAACAAATTCATATGCTATAACATAACACGATCCAGTCTCAGGAATGCCCTTTTTTTCTTCTCGTAACCACCACTTAAATAAAAGTAAAAGTTAAAAAAGTTTGACCCAAAAAAAAGTAAAAAACGGAAAAAGGGGAAAGAGAAAGAAGAAAAGCATATTGAAAGTAATGTGACAATGATAAACTCCAACTTTACCCACCTTAACTCAATTTTGCAACTTATAAGGCTCCAAGACTATGTTAGGATCACTAACCTTTGCAAGATAATTGCTTAGAAACTCTTTGTATTGAAAAGGTCTAAACAATATAGAACTGCCCTTATTCTCCGTCAAAGTTTTAGCAGGTTCTATGGTGCTCTCATAACTTGGATTAATGAAAGTCACCACTGTCGTCCGTGCATCAGTCGAAATCGTCACAGCTCGATGTTCTGCAATTTTCAGTATCCCATTGATAATCACCTGCATCATCATTACTGTAATTATCTTTTAAGAAACCTATAGTGTAGAAGTTCCGCTATGTTGATCAGTGTCTAGAAGTCAAACTCAAAAAATAATAATGAAACTAAGAAAAGAATCAATAACAATTGTACCCTTAATTGGCAACCTATGTTAAACACAAATGCATAAGGAAGAGGCTCAACGCCAATCCATTCTCAATCTTTGAACACTTGAAGACCTGAAATATTCCTTGAAAAAATATTGTTATCAAATTAGGATCAAAGTGTTTAGACAATCCCAATGTTAAGCTTGGATCAGGGGATGGTGGATAGTGATTTACTGAAAGAATTTGCACTTCTGTGAGTTCATTTTCAAAGTAATTTCCAACAACTCCCAATCCTTCTCCAATCATCTCCAAAATGCTTAATGTCAAGTTCTTTGTTTCAATTGAATATGACCCAACTACATCCCTATATACTTAGAATTGGTCACATCTAATTTTTAGGACAAGACATGATATCTACCTATATTGAGGGGGCTTTTCAGGCCACAAGGGGGTGCAGTCTTGTAAAGGATGACAAGGGTGTCTTAAGATGTCTCTCCACAAATGAACTTCTTCTTTGGAAAATTGCTAGTGTAAAGCCTGCAACTTTTCATAGGGTCTTCATAGTAAGGACTGGTTTTATCCTTCTTTGGCATGTCAAAGAACTCTCTGAACAAATTCATGGTGATGTTCGTTTACTCTTTCAATACACCATGGTTGACCGCCTTTGGATAATTGCAAAGAACATTAATTTCAATATTTTAACTGTCGAGATATAATATAACTAAGTAATTAAAAATGTAAAGGAGAGAAGTGGGAACTCTGGTGCGACAGGTCATTCAAGATATTCATGTTCGAAGAGGATGTGCAGAAGAATAGTTTGCCACTTGAGAAGAATGAATTACTATCCATAGTTGATTTGGCTGTAGTAGTTGAGGTGTAGAAGGTTTCGAAGTGATGTAGTTAAGTTGTTAGTAGAACTGGAGCACGTCACGCCCCAAACCTGAGGAGGCGTGGCTGACACTCGGTGTCGCACTGGCCCGAGCAAACCATTCTGCAAATTACGATCATTCGATGAAACTAGAACATACATAGGCCGACTTGACTGAACTGATTCTTTTTGTAACCATCATGGGACAACATAGACCCAACTCATACTGTGTAACTGCAAGTAGGGAAATGTTGTATCAGCGAGCCTACTCACAACATGAATACACATAGATCGTCAAGGCCTCTGACATGATGTACATACTCAACCTGTGTCTACAAAGCCTCTAAAAGTATCTTACATCAATATATGGTCAGGACATGACATTGTCCTACCCATAAGTGTATATATGAATAGAATAGTCTAATAACCTCTAGACTCGGATGTACTCCGGATAAAATGGAGCTTTTTCAATCCTCAGCTGGGTATCAACTATGTCTATGATAAGAGCCTCTTCATACTAGATACTTGAACCTGTAGGTATGAATGCAGTGCCCCGACTATGGGACATTAGTACAAAGAAATGTACTAAGTATGTAAGGCAGATAACATATGAATAACTTAATTGAAACTGAACTGACATGTATATATAATATACTGAAAGAAATCTTGAGGGTCAATGAGATCCGGGAATCATACTTACCTTATTCTGACTTGTAGCATATCTAAGTATTGAATTATCCAACTTACCTTACAAAGGATGTAGACTGAAAAGGGAAAGCTATGTTGGCCGAGAACATCTAATGTCGTATATACATCTAATTCATGTCATGATATACCTAAACTTGTTCTCATATGCTGGAAACCATCATATTATGGAACTTCATCTATAACATTCTTCTAGCCATCATACCTTTTATCTGAATACTTACCTTAAACAGATCAAACATCTCTAGGGCTACATTGAAACATTAAAGTGGTACTTACGTGTTTCATAAGAGACCGTCTATAAGGCTCACTCATAAACATGAATAACTTGTGGCTCGTACGCGTAACATAGTACACCGTCCGTACGTCTCATAGGTCTGGCTATGCGTGCAACTGAGACCATCCATAACTAATCTTCATTATGCACATATGCTTTCATAGACCGTTCATAGGGCTTCACTATATATTTACGCGTTCATAGATTGTCTGTAGGAATCATGTCTTATACATATTCATTTTATATCACTCATGCAGATATCATTCAATCATCAATAGATAAATTCGTATTCATAAACATACAAGTTCGTGAGTAACTCGTTACAATAACCAATCCTTATTCCTTAGGCACTTTTTAAGTCATCCTTCCTATTCAATATTATTTAGCCATAAAGAACATTGTTACTATTTTGAAACCGCACTTCTATCCTTATTTCACATCACGGCTCATTGCTGGGGATTACATGATTCTTTGTACTTATAGCTAGGGGTGTTCATGGTTCGGTTTGGGTTGATTTTTTCCAAAAAAGAAATCAAACCAAGTAAGTCAATTTTTAAAATATTGGAACCAAACCAATTAAGTCGTTTTTTATCGATTCGGTTTTTTCGGTTATTCATCGATTTTTTTCTTAAATATGAGATATACACTACTAAACGCATATTTCGGTGACTATATTTTCAACGTAACACTATCAAATCAATTTCTCTTTGAGAAATTTATCATTTACCAAGATATATTGATGATAATTGAATCAAATAGTGATGAATAATTAAAGTACTCAATTAAAAATCGATTATTTTTAACATGAAATAAATTCTTGTACTTAGCAAAAGAAAACTACCAATCAAGTTAGAATGTAAAGGCAAAGAATTAGATTATTATAATAGCAAGGAACTAGACTAAAAATATAAATGACTAGTATGTACCATAAAATTTTAGAAACTTTAAATAAAAATATACATATATATAGGTGTAATAATAAATTTAAATAGCTACTTTTATAGTCGGTTTGGTTCGTTTTTTTCGATTATTGTTTTATTAAAATCAAAACCAAACCAAATTTGATCGGTTTTTAAAATTCAAAATCAAAACCAAACCAAACCTAAAAAGTATCGGGTTGTTTGGTTCGGTTTTCGGTTTGGTTCGATTTTTTATGAACACCCCTACTTCTAGCTATATAATATTCTTAGCTTGTGAGGCTACTCATTATACATATATATCCATTCATCAATACGTAATAAGAGTTGCAGGATTTACGCTCTATTAACTTATACTCTTATTGCTAAGCTTATCATATTATGTAGTTTACGACTCCTTAGCTAACTTATATTGTCTCTTAACATTACCCTCATATATAATCAACCTTACTTAACTTGAGAGCAACGTAACTACCTTCGTGGGTCTTTATCAGTTTTATGAACACAACCGTGTAAGTATTGGAAGTCATGGAATTCTTTAGGTCGAATCATTCTTATCGTTCTGCAAACTATACATATGCTACCTTGTTAAACTATTTGTGTATAGTTATCCCTCATAATACGGACACTATGTTGATTCTGATTCATTAGACCATTCGTGTGTAATCTTTAATTGACATCTGGATGTCTTGTTACATATAGAAGACAATGACTTTTTGGAAGGCTCTATTTACTCGTTAAGAATACATGAAACTACGACCAGCACAATCCATTTCAACATTCATATGACTATACTCGTGAACTGACCTTAATTATCGGAATAGTATGTATACAAAGACTCGCCCCCTTGAATACCTTCTAAGGGAATTGTAACTTGCAGAATTATGCCAAATAAAAGAAAGGATGACCTTGCATAACTCATAATATCCAGTCCAATCCTCAAGCTAACTTAACTTGCATCTCTTTTGTCTACAAGCAATGAATAATACTTTCATCACAATAAGAATGCCATAACTTATCGTATTTGAACAACATACTTTATTCTACGATATGTACAACACTTCCACTATTTATATGACTTCTCACAATTTACAACAACCAACAACATCCCAAATAATATTAACAATACTCATAATAAACCTTTCAAAATAGTTTAACAATCCCGACGAGCAGCAAGCTCGATTTGGGACTAAAAACTATAGTTTTAAACCCCTTCTTCCTTCCAGAATGTATCAACAACATTAACCGCCACACATTCAATTATCCCTACAAATTTTCAGCCACAATACAACTTTAAAACGACCCCATAAAAAGTCTCACAAGTTGAGCAACTCGAAACTTCTTTTTCAGATTACTAAAACACTTTTCTGACTTGTCTTTTCTTTCAAATCGAGCAACACAACAAACAGTACATAATTAAGACTCTTTTCATATAAAACATCCATGAATTAAACTTATAATTAAGTTTGCAACCAGTCAACAGTGACGCGACAACTAACATATACTACTCTTTTGAAACTCGCAAGTTCTAGTCTTTATGATCGAGCTACAACTCATAGAAGCTTAGATAAGATAAAGAGAAGCATAAAATTACCTTGGAATAAGTATAACCTACGAAATCTAGTCTCTCTTCATCCAAAACCAGTCCCCCAACACCTCTACAAGAAGGAGAAAGGGGAATTTGCAAGCTGTCCGGATGTTTCGGCACTAGAATTACTTCGTATCACCCGAAATCACCTAGGGTTTGTGTGGGTTTTTTGGAGAAGGAGTTGATGGGTTTCAGTCTGAAGTTATTAGTCTAAAATATGAGTGAAAGAAATGTTTTGATTCAGCCCTTAAAAGGCCCCTTGGCCGCCCCTTTTTGGGGATTTATTTGGTCCCTTCATTTAAACAAGTAGGTGACGCACCTACTTGTCACCTACCAGTTTGTGCGGTCATGCAAAAATATGAATATCTCTCCATTTCGATATCGTATCGATGAACGGTTTAATGCTTTAAAAACTAGACTCGTATATTTTCAATTTGGTAGGTGGATCATACCATAATTCCATGTATATTTGGAGAAAAACTCTGCTATATTTGACCTAATATTTAGTGCATATATGAACATAACTTGTGACGTCTTTTGTCGACTTTTATTTCACAACTCGCTTGACTTCAAAACATAACAACTACTACCATACGAATAAAATACCTCATAACATCCTATTATTATCATGTTAAGCACCCTAGTCTCATCCCAAAATTACAAGTTATAACATCCTGATCTTGTCGACTTTCAACGAAACTTACTTTCTTCGATTCGCTTAACTTCTAAACCTTCCAACCCTCTTGGTACTTGCTTTCCATGATCTTAAATATTTGTACCTCCAAGGTAACATGACTAACTTACTTTATGTTCCAAAGATAATCTCATTTCTAAGCTTACATCAAATAATTTGCGGCATACCCTTACGTACGAAAACATGGGGTGTAACGTTATCCCCCCCCCCCCCGGAACATTTGTCCTCGAATGTTGACTTATACGCTTATCAGTCTCATAACCTATAGCTATTATGAATACTTTAATAATGTCCTTTCCATCAAGGCAATTATTCTGTGAATAAATTCAAATGCCAGGGCATTCCTAACTTTAGGCCTCTTTCTCACACCACGGCTTGTGGTCATAATTCTTTCAATCTCATAACTATTGCTACCTTTAGTTATGCAGCCTATGTGACTCTGTCCTTTTATGTGCGCCTATGCGACTCTTCTCTCCTTTTTCCCTCTAGCTTTTAGCCCATCTCTAGGCATCACTTTGTGTATATATACAAAACTATGACAAGTTGTCCCTCTGAGAATCTATAGGTGTATTGAAGTTCTTCGTTCGGTTTTTTGTTGAACTTGCGACTATTTCAATATCTTGTTTCATAGCCTCGATTATCTTGCTTATGGCTTTTCTACATCTAGGTAGGTTAGTCTATACCATAATACTTACTTTCATTTATTATTACCGAGGCCTGCTACCCAACTCCAAGTTACTTTCTCGCTGCTTATCCTATATGTATAAATCTAAATCCATTAATGCTTCCTTATTACTATTCATCTAAAGAATGACATCCTAATTTCCTATCATACTTTGAACTTTTATACATCTATTGTTGATTCACCTTAATTTTGATCTATAATCTACCATTGATAACTTGAAACTTCTTACGTAATACATTGTCACTAGGGCTCACGTCTCATCAGGGAACATCTGAAGTGATTTGTCTGATCCACCTAGGGATGATACTATACTTCAATAATCATACTTCATAACATCCCAACGTGATTCATCGTGTGGGGGTATTCTAATCCCCTACAATTCATGAAATCCATCTTCTTTAAATCATTACTCAATCAAAGGCCTAAACGTCATTCTCTTATCATTTATCATAATTACACTCCCATTCTACTACCAGGGAAGCATTCCATCTTTTCTAAATACCCCTAGTCTTAAACTCCTCCGAGTTCATTCAGGCTATACTAAGCTTTTTATAACTTACAGAAACCATCAAATCTTTTATTTTAATGGGTTTAATCCCGAGGATTTACCTATTCTTGTCATCTTCTCACTCACATTTTCTTATCCTTACCCTTGTCTACCTAAAATGTTGTCCCTCTACCATACTCTAGCTTGCGACCAACACATATCTATTTATACTACTCGCAACCTTCCTTCAACTTGCTAGCACTATAGATTTCCTTCTGTTATTCTGGAATCTTAAGCTATACATCATGCCGTCTCTAACTCTTCTTTACACTCTTAACTAGACCTCTTGGTACCTGGAAACTATAGGCTAGAAGATATGCCTCTGACAACACCATTACCATTTATGTATACTGAATCACGACGTTTCTAGCCCTCTATCTGAAGTCTGGACTATTCAATACTTCTGTACTTGAGTATCTCTGTCCCGACACAAATACCTAACCAGTCGTGATGGTGCCTATCATGGAACTAGGCAAGCAGACATTCACAATATGCTTTCAATATATAACAGAAGTGAGCTAAAGTAATTAAACTAACTGAAGGTTTACATAATAACGGGGTAAAAACCAAAAACACAAGTGCGGAATGATAGCCTGACATCAAGGTGTCACTAAGTCATGAGCATCTAACAACCAATCTAAAAACAGAGTCTACTACAGTCTATGCCAAATGCAAATACAAGAGAGAAAAAGATAATAAGAAAGGAGAAACAAGGATTGAGGACGTCGGTAGCTACCTCGTAAGTCACCTATAATCAACTCACGCACGAACTCAGCGACCGCCAGAATCGTATACACCTGGATCTGCACATGAAGTGCAGGGTATAGCATGAGTACAACCAACTCAGCAAGTAACAGAATTAAATAAGTAACTGAGAAGCAGTGACGATCTATAAAAATACAGATCATTTCAAAAGTTTTCAGTAAAGAGTGAACATGCTTTCAAATCCGGTGGTATAAGTCAAATCAGTTCGAGCTCAAGTAAAACAGATACGAATCTTCCAGAATTTTCACAACAACGATAGATAACAACTAAGTGCAACAATAAATAAAAGCAAGTACATCCTCTCAAGGCAGCAGTCACTCAACTCATCTCAACAACTCATACTCTCGGCTCTTAACCCTCAATACACACTCTCAATAGGTACCTGCGCTCA
>AWOL01S0000652.1:127866-165878 GCA_000715115.1 Nicotiana otophora
CGGGCCCATATATTGAAACCAGATGAAAGTCACAAAACCCGAAAGCCCATTCACTCACGAGTCTAAACATACTAATTTTTTTAAAATCCGACCTCAATTGCCCCTCCAAAACTCCAAAATTCACTCTCCAATTCCCAAACCCTAATCTCCCAAATCTCACCTCAAACACTCACCAACTTTGTGTAAAAATCAGTGGAATAACACCATTATTGAAAATAAATAGGCACAAGGAACTTACCTCAGTGATTACTCCGAAATCTCTCTCAAAATCCCCAAAGATTGAGCTCAAAAATGATGAAAATGATGAAAATGATGAAAAATATCAAAGTCTTCTATTTATAGGTTCTTCCCAAACTTCTCGCACCTGCGGCTCCATTTCCACATCTGCGGGAAAAGCCCCGCTTTTGCGAAAAAATTATCTAAAACACAGCCTCCGCTCCTACGATCAAGTGATCACATCTGCGCTCTTCGCGGGTGCGGGAACTACATCGCACTTGTGGTCCAAACTCGTACCTGCGCCCCTAAATCCGCTTCTACGACCATCACAGGTGCGGGAATGCCATCGCACCTGCGTCCTCTGCCCAGATCCTGCATAGCCGCATCTGCGGCTTCTCCTTCACTTCTGCAGGCTCGCACCTGCGGTTCCCACTCCGCAGGTGCGGTTACACCAGTAGCAGCGGCTTCAGCTGTAATTCCTCAACTCCCATCAAACCGTTAACCATCCGAAATCACCTTGAGGCCTCCGGGACCTCAACCAATTTTACTAACAAGTCCTATAACCCAATACGAACTTAGTTGAACCTTCGAATCCCTCAAAACAACATCAAAACACCAAATTACACCCGGATTCAAGCCTAAAGAACTTCTAAACTTTTGAATTCAACAACGACGCCGAAGCCTGCCAAACCACGTCTGATTGACCTCAAATTTTACACACAAGTCAAAAATGACACCACGAACCTATTCCAACTTCTGGAAATCCAATCCGACCCCGATATCAAAATTTCCACTGCCGGCCAAAATCGCCAAAATTCCAACTTTCATCAATTCAAGCCTAATTCTACTACGGACCTCCAAATCACATTCTGGACGCACTCCTAAGTCCAAAATCACCTAACGAAGCTAAAAGAACCATAAAAATTCAAATCCGAGGTCGTTTTCCCACAAGTCGACATCCGGATGACTTTCCAACTTAAGCTTCCAATTAAGAGACTAAGTATCTCAATTCACTCCAAAACCACTCCGGACTCGAACCAACCAACCCGGTAAGACATAATACAGTTGTAAAGCACAAAAGAAGTAGAAATGGGGAAAATAGGGCCATAACACTCGAAACGACTGATCGGGTCGTTACAATCTCGTACTTTCTTTACCTTTATCTTTCTTACCTTTAAATATCGCATCGCATCTTCTGTAGCTTTCATAACCTTCCTTCCACATAGGTGGAATTTATATCCAAACCTTGAATCTCTAGTATAATACTTGAACCTATGGTGCATACACATTCTTGTGGGCGCTTCATACTAACTTCTTATGAGTTAGCTCTCTGGCATGATCTGGAAACAAAAGAAGGCTAACATTTCCTAAATGCCCTATAGCCTCTCAATTATAAGTGTGGCGCGGAAAAAACCCATAAGTGAGACTCTACTAGACACGGCTTTATAGACTCCCTAGGACACAACCTGCTCTGGTACCACTTTGTCACGCCCCAAACCTGGGGAGGCGTGGTTGGCACCCGGTGTCGCACTGGCCCGAGCAAACCACTCTGCAAATCACGTTCATTTGACGAAACTAGAACTTACATAGGCCGACCTGGCTGAACTTATTCTTTCTGTAACCATCATGGGACAGCATAGACCCAACTCATATTGTGCAACTATAAGTGGGCAAATGTTGTATCAGCGAGCCTACTCAAAACATGAATACTCACAGACCGCCAAGGCCTTTGACATGTTGTACTCAACCTGTGTCTACAAAGCTTCTAAGAGTATCTGGCATCCAAATATGGTCAGGACAGGACACTGTTCTACCCATAAGTGTATATATACATAGGATAGTTTGATAACCTCAAGACTCGGCTGTACCCCGGATGAAATGTAGCTTTGCCAATCCTTAGCTGGGTATCAACTCTATCTATGATAAGAGCCCTTTCGAACTGGATACCTGAACCTGCAGGCATCAATGCAGTGCCCCGCATATAGGATATTAGTACAAAGAAATGTACTAAGTATGTAAGGCAGACAACATATGAATAACTTAATTGAAACTGAACTCACATGTATATAATATACTGAAAGAAATCTGGAGGGTCAATGAGATCGGGGAATCATACTTCACTTATTCTGACTTGTAACATATCTAAGATTTGAATTATCCAACTTACCTTACAAAAGATGTAGACTGAAAAGGGAAGGCTTCATTGGCCTAGGACATCTAATGTCGTATATACATCTAATTCATGTCATGATATACCAAAACTTGTTCCCATATGCTATCTGTACTGGAAACCATCATATTATGGAACGTTATTCTTTAACATTCTTCTAGCCATCATACCTTATAGCTTAATACTTACCTCTTAAATATCAAATATCTCTAGGTCTATATTGAAACATTAAAGTGTCACTTATGCATTTCATAAGAGACCGTCCGTAAGGCTCACTCATAAACATGAATAGCTAGTGGCTCATACGCGTAACATAGTTGACCATCCATATGGCTCATAGGTTTGGCTATGCGTGCAATTGAGACCCTCCATAACCAACCTTCATTATGGACCTATGCTTTCATAGACTATCTATAGGGCTTCACTATACACCTACGCGTTCATAGACCGTCCGTAGGGATCATGTCTTATACATATTCATTCCATATCACTCATACAGACATCATTCAATCATCAATAGATAAACTCGTATTCATAAACATACAAGTTCGTGAGTAACTCGTTACAATAACCAATCTTTAGTCCTTAGCTACTTTCCACGCCATCCTTCGTATTCTATATTATTTAGCCATAAAGAATGTTATAACTATTTTGAAACCGCACTTCTATCCTTATTTCATATAACGGCTCGTTGCTAGGGATTACATGATTCTTTCTACTTATAGCTATGTAATATTCTTAGCTTGTGAGGCTACTCGTTATACATACATATATATATATATATATATCCATTCATCTATATGTAACAAGAGTTGCGGGATTTAAGCTCTATCAACTTATATTCTTATTGCTAAACTTATATTATTCTGTAGTTTACGACTCCTTAGGTAACTTATATCGTCTATTAACATCACCCTCATATATAATCGACCTTACTTAACTTGAGAGCAACGTAACTACCTTCGTGGGTCTTTATCAGTTTTGTGAACACAAATGTGTAAGTATTGTAAGTCATGAAATTCTTTAGGTTAAATCATTCTTATCTTTCTGCAAACTATACATTATGCTACCTTGTTGATTTATTCGTGTATAACTATCCCTCATTATACGGACACTATATTGCTTCTGATTCATTAGACCATTCATGCATAATCTTTTAATTGACGTTTGGACGTCATTTTACATATAGAAGACAAGGACCTTTTGGAAGGCTCTAGTTACTCGTTACGAATACATGAAACTATGACCAGCACAATCTATTTCAACATTCATATGAATATACTAGTGAACGAACCTTAATCGTCAAAATAGTGTGTATACAAAGACTCGCCCCTTGAATACCTTATAAGGTCAACGTAACTTACGGAATCTTGCCAAATAAAAGAAAGGATAACCTTGCATAACTCATAATATCCAGTCCAATCCTCAAGCTAACTTAACATGCATCTCCTTTGTCTACAAGTATTGAACAATACTTTCGTCACAATAAGAATGCCATAACTTATCGCATTTGAACAACACGTTTTATTCTACAATACGGACAACACCTCCCCTATTTATATGATTTCCCACAAGTTAAAGCAACCAACAGCAGCCCAAACAATATCAACAATACTCATAATAAGCCTTTCAAAATAGTTTAACAATCCCGACGAGCAGCAAGCTCGATTTGTGACTAAAAAACTACAGTTTTAAACCCCTTCTTCCTTCCAGAATTTATCAACATTAAATGCCACATATTCAATTATCCCTACAAATTTTAATCCACAATACAACTTTAAAACGACCCCATAACAGTCACACAAATTCAGCAACTCGAAACTTTATTTTCAGATTACTAAAACACGTTTCTGACTTGTCTTTTTTTTCAAATCGAGCAACACAACCAACAGTGCATAATTAAGCCTATTCTCATATAAAACAGCCATGAATTAAACTTGAAATTAAGTTCGCAACCATTCAACAGTAACACCACAACCAACAACATACTACTCCTTCGAAACTCGCAAATTCTAGTCTTTACGATTGAGCTACAACTCGTAGAAGCTTTGATAAGGGAAAGAGAAGTATAAACATACCTTTGAATAAGTATAACCCATGAAACCTAGTATCTCTTCATCAAAAACTGGTCCCCCAACACCGATACAAGAAAGATAAAGGGAAATTAGCAAGTTTTCCGGGTTTTCGGCACTAGAATCGCTTCGTATCACCCGAAATCACCTAGGGCTTGTGTGGGATTTTTGGGGGAGGAGTTGAAGGGTTTCAGTCTAAAGTTATTAGTCTAATATATGAGTGAAAGAAACGTTTTGATTCATCCCTTAAAAGTCCCCTTGGCCGCCCATTTTTGGAGATTTAGTTGGTCCCTTCATTTAAACAAGTAAGTGACACACCGACTTGTCACCTACCGGTATGTGCGGTCATACAAAAATGTGAATATCTCTCTACTCCGATATCGTATCGACGAACGGTTTAATGCATTAGAAATTAGACTCGTAGATCTTTAATTTGGGGTGGACATCCCATAATTCCATGTATATTTAGAGAAAAGCTCTGCTATATTTGATCTAATTTTTAGTGCATATATGAACATAACTTGTGACGACTTTTGTCGACTTTCGTTCCACAACTCGCTTGACTTCAAAACATAACAACGACTATCATACGAATAATATACCTCATAACATCCTATTATTATCAAGTTAAGCACCCTAGTCTTATCCCAAAGGTATAGGTTATAATATTCCCAACTTTTCGACTTTCAACAAAATTTATTTTCTTCGATTCGCTTAACTTCTAAACCTTCCAACCCTCTTGGTACTTGCTTTTCATGATCTTAAATATTTGTACATCAAAGGTAACATGACTAACTTACTTTATGTACTTCCAAAGATAATCTCATTGCTAAGCTTACATCAAATGACTTGCGACGTACCCTTACGTACGAAAACATAGGGTGTAACAGGTTAACTTGCCTAACCATAGGGTTTTTTAATTGTTTGTAAATATATTCTCCCTGATATATAAAATTTCTAATTACCAAAAAAACAAAATATTTTACCTAACAAATTGAACTTTGAAATGAGATGATCATATGATGTGAGGCTAATATATACATTTTATATCGTCATTTGCCCTATGCTTTACTTGTAAATATTAATGATTCGTGCTATATTTTCGCTTAATTGAGTTATTTTTGTGTGTAGACTCACTTGAAAATAAAATTAGACAAAGAGGCATCAAAGACAACAAAATAGAGCGCGAAAGGAACTACAACACAAAGTCGCGAATGCACCGCGCCCGGAGGGCGCTAGTCGAGCTTTTGTTTGGCCCATTGGAGGGTGCCTCGCTAGGTCTGTAGCACCGAGTTTGGCTTGCCTCACAATACAAGGTGGGAGTCCAGGCGAGGTGGCAAGGGCGCGACGTGCCAAGGGTTTTGTTCCGAGGCATTTTGACTCCCACTCAGGTTAGAACTTAACTATTTCAGCCCTAATTATACCTTAGCATATAAATACATCTTTAACTCACCTTTTTAGAGGAGAGACAGATTTTGGAGAGGGAAATATAGCTGGAATAATTGCAAGCAATGAATTACATGAATTCTTCTTCCACTTCTTCCTAGTTTGTAGTTTAATACTTTCAATTATGAATATGATATTGGCAATGACGATGAGTAGCTAATTTTCTTATCTAGGATTTTGATAGAATCTTTTGCAGGATGAATTCTTGATATGTTTTGTTATAATTGAGCCATTAGTTTTCTCTATGTGTTCAACTACCTGCTTATTTTGGTTAATTGAATAGCTCTTCACTTAACAGTACCTATTTATTATGTATTGCTCGAGAGAGTATATATTTAGGCAGTTGTAGAACAACGTCACTCCCTAGGTATATGAGAAATCAATATTGAAGGTTTAAAAGAAGGACTAGAGATAACAAAGCTTTGGCGTGGTCGTAGTAAGCTGTGAGAAATTGCTAGCTAATATAGTTCGAGAGAATATGTCTATTAAATTAGTATGATTGCTCGTGAGAGAATTGCGGTAAATTAAATGCTCACGATTAATAGAGAATAAAACTGGCAAAATTATAGCTAGTGTAGCAAGAAGAATTCCAACAATTTGGAAAATCATAACCGTAGGCCTCTTTAATCTTATCTCCAACTATGAGTCTCCTTAGTTAATAATATTTACTGCTTTTAATTCGATAATTTTAAACAGACTAGTCGGGTTCCAGGGCACCGATACCCCCAATTGAACCGGCTTCTTCAGGTCCTAGCCCCCTATACAACCCGTCTACCTTACTACCTACGGAGTCGGACTGGACCGAATTTTTTCGGGTCGAATTGGGCCGTTAATGGGTCTGTCCGATCCGATTAATAGGTTTAGTTAAAGTGCAACATTATTCAATTTGATTATTTGGCTCAAGCATTTGACTTCTTTGTTGTAACTTTAACACATTTATAAATTTTTTGAATCACTTATGATCTCTTCCTAAGTGTAATATTTAAAAAGATTTTATTCCCTTCTACAAATATTCTGTAACAAATGTGTTTCATACATGTCCTAATCTCTCGTTAGTGAAACTTCAGAAGTTCTAAATGCATTTTCAACAATTCTCTTTATGTACGAATATGACTGAAAATTTTGTCCCTAGTTAAAGAGGGAGATATCTGGCTGCTATTCTGGTCTATATTAGTAGCCCTTAAACGAGATTCTATTCTTTGTCCCTATTTCCAAAGTAGTTCAGGTTTAGGCCCATAAATAAGTAAAAGAGAACTTGCAATTCTACAATTTGGTGTTGTCATTTTGACAAATTTGTCCCTTCTCTTGAAAAAAAAGAATTCACAATCACACACTCTCTCCCTCCCACTATCTCCATTACCATTCACCACCGCATCAAAGACTTATCAAACGCATCAAAGTTATGGTTGCGTAAATTTATATTTTTCTAATTCGTAACTGATTAGTTGCTAAAAAACTTTGGACAACTGTAATGCTCTATATCTATATAATATATAACTAATCGTGCTTAATCAGCTGGAGAAACATATAGAACAAAATGCAAAAATAATTGTAAACTATTGAAACAATAATCCCGAGGCTATTGAACTCGTATAAGCCGAGCTATTTGCTAATGCGCATAAGCTGTTTGTGAGCTTGCTGAGCAATGAATTGAGGTGTGGTAGCCAATATTAAACAACTAATACTCACTCCGTTTCAATTTATGTGAACTCGTTTGACTGGGCACGAAATTTAAGAAAAAATAACACTTTTAAAATTTGTGGTCCTAAACAAGTCAAAAAGGGGCCAGAGTATTTGTGTGGTTATAAAAGCTTCTCATTATATCTAGGGAACAAGGTCCTAGGATCAAGCCATTGATGAAAATATAACGGCAAGTCATGAATGCCAAAATTCTCTGTAACGGCTGCATATTCAATACTAAAGAATATTCTTCATTGAATGTCATCTGGTGACACGTATATATTCGTTTGCTCTCGTTGATAATGTTCCCTTCGGGATCTACCCGGTGCCGACCGAAACTATTGTCTTCGGTCTTGGTTTTCACTCGCTTCATCTTCCTTCTGTCCCCAGTTCCACGTGTCATTCTATCATTTGAGCATTTAATATGAACCGATTTTACCTTATACATATAGTCCTCCGGCTTTTCGGTGGCACATCTTTATATTACCGGGAAGTTGGTGAAGATTCCTTTCTTGGCAGGAAATTTTTTGAATCTTTCTGAAAAGTTTCTGATGCTGGATAAGACGCACGTCTCCTCGCATTTAATACCCCCGGACACGTGTTACTCCACGATTTAGTAATATTTTCTCAGGTTCTCGAGGTAATCATGGACATGATTTTAGCCGCCTATTCCTTTACTTATACGTCCCATTCTTCTTCTTTCACTTCTACCAGTTTCATAAACTATTCTCAACTTCTTTCTACTTCCATCTTTCTTTGCTCTTCTTAAAAAAACTTCTATCACCCTTTGTTGATTATGGCTTCTCACACTAATTCTTCCAAGAATTTCGATTTTCTCTTCGGTGAGGGCTCGAAGAAGAGCAAAGACAAAGAGGTCGATGTTGATGCTGATCCTACTATGGTGAGCCCCATCATCCCCAAATATTCAACACATCCAAGGACTTCGAAGATAAGTTCCCTACTTCAAACCCTCGCACTTGGGTTTCTAGAAAATACCCTTCTTCTATTCGCTCTTCTAGTATTCCTGCTGTGAAAGAGGATTGTGACTGTCACGCCTTAAACATCATTGCTCCTGATATGGTGGAGAGAGTGACGTTCACTAAGAAGGGTTTTACGTATGCTTACACATATCCCTTCATTCTGGGACCGTTTACTTTGAGCGGGGGACTTGACCCCATGATTTTGGAACTGTGCCACAGGTACCAGGTTTGTTTGGTACAGGTGGACCCTTCGGTGTGGCGAACGGTAGCCTGTCTGCGGCGACTGTGCCAGGAAACATAGGAGTCGATCACCCTAGCTCATTTTATGAACTTCTACTCCCCGAAGATCTTTCGCGGGGGGAGTAATAAATTTCAAAAAGCATAGCCACCATGCATTACTTAACAGCATGGATGACGACAGTGACTGGGGATGGATGGAGAGGTTTGTTATCATTGCTACCCGAGATATCATCTTGGCCACAACTCCATCCTTTCTTGAGTCCTGGACTCGTTCACGTAAATTCAAAGTCTATCTCATTTCTGAAAAAAACTATTTTATGTCATTTCTAACCCTTTTCCTTTCATTATTTCAGGAACTCGATGGACACCACCAAAGGTTGAAGGCCTGGACCGATAGGTTCAAAAGATTCTGGACATCACCACGCCTGAGACCCGCCGATGGAAAGCATTGGCCCCCAAGTACGTGTGAAGGGCGAAGAATCACGATAAACTGACTTTGCCTTCATTCTATCTTTGTACATTGGAAAATTGGCTAACCTCGCCTTTTTGTTGGATTTAGGTCTCCCACAGGGTTCTGTTTTCATCGTTGAGGAGGACGTTTTGGTCGATCCCGCAGAGGTTGCGAGGTTGTTGATGGAGGCTCTTACCCGAACATGTGCTCTCGGGGCTGCTTTTGGTGCAAGTACTTCATCTCGGAGTCCCCGGTCGGAGAACAAGCAACCAAAAAGGTGGAGTTCTTCCTCGGCCGAGATTAAGAAAAAGAAATTGAAAAATGTCGCACCCGAGCCAGCCGCAACCACTGTGGTTATTGACGACGATGGGGAAGCCAGTGATGAAGGGCTTTCTCAAAACAGACAACGACCTTCATCAACTCAACATAATGCTTAGTCTGAAGAGCTAAGAACCCTAATCGAGGACGATGCCCGAGCACTCTGGGGGAGAATTTGAGGCCGAGTACCGGGCCTCTTCCACCTTCAGTTGTTGAGCAACCAACGAACAACACTACCTATGTTGCAGCTGCTTCTCAACCTACAAACACCATCATCTTTATCTCCTTCCACGTCATTCATACCTCTATCACTAGCAATTACTACATCTCCCCAACCAGACACAGACGCCCGAGAGGAGTAGTGTCCCTACTCCCCAGTCCCCACACCATGGGAATTTGGGGCACAGCTACTTGCCCTCTTTTGCAGATCCCTAGAAGAGGAGGAATGTCTCTCTCTTAGTGTCAACGGAGTACCATCTGCTATCAAGACCGGTAGAACTCACCAATTATCTGAAGTCGCTAGTTTTAGAGAAAGATAAGAATAAAATACACTATCCTTTGGGGGAGTGTATGATAAATAACGCCATGCACAATGCAGCAACGGTATTGTACTTGTCCTTTTTGCTGCTTGCTTCTTCTTGACTTGTTATGACAGGGTTTTTAACTTTGATATTTACTTTACAGGCCAACCTCCGCGCCTCTGAGGGCCTTCATAAATTTATCCTTGACAAAGAAGGACTCAAGTCCGAGCGGGATCAACTGTTGGCCGATAGGAATCAACTTGTTGCGCGCCTCTCGGTGCTAGAAGTAAAAGCCGTTGAGGCGAGTGATCTTGAGGTCCGACTGTAGCTTAGCGAGCAGGAGGTAGTGGCCCTTTCGTCAAGAAAGTTCTCAATTAAATGTTCAATTCCAAGAAGATAAGGCTAAGTGGTCTGAAGTTCAAGATGTCAAGCTTGCTGCTGCTGAGCATGAGTCTACCTCCATTGAACGAGTGAATAACTTGGAGGCAACCTTGAATTCCAAAGTTGGATAGGCTGTTGCTGTTGAGGAAAAACGTGCCTAGATGGAGGATAGGTATAAGAGAATCATGGAACACAATAAGGTTCATATAACCACAATTTGTGATCTAAATCTTAGCCTTAACACCACGAGATCCGAGAGCGAGATGGACTTCTGACCGAGGTTGATAGGCTTAAATCAAAACTTCAGCTCCAAGGGGATTCCCTCATTATCGAAAAGAGATATTCTATGTACCACATGAGGAGACAAACCTTAGAAGAGGCCAAAACGGGCATTATTGATATCGACAATGAGATCGCCAAGGCCCGAACGCTGGAGTTAACTACTCGAGAACGCCTTCCAGCTCAGCCTAATGCAACTAAATCTTTTAGTATCGGTTCGAGTCTTCGGGAAACGAGGAGGAACTTTAAGGGAATGATGATAAAGGCCAAGATCCTGTGCCGGTGGCAGATCCTCCTACTTCTCCCGAGGGCAAAGATGCTTCCTTTCCCCTGGTTTCGGTGGCGACGTAGTTTAGCTTTTCCGCTTTCTTTTCCTGTGTTGTTTTCCTTTTGTATTTTTGTACTTGTGCTGCTTAGCACGTTTAATAAATAAAAGTGATTTTCGTTTAAGCATTGCATAAATTTTATTCTTTTGGCTTCAAATTAGGCAAGGCTTCGGGTGTATTCTCCCCTAATAACATTTGAGTTCTAGGCATAAACTCTTCGGGAACCAACCCTTTACTGTGAGGGTTTCATAAGAGAGGGCCCTTTTATGTTTACGGTGCTCTTGAAGAGAATGTCTCATGTTCATTCCGGTACTAGCATTTGAAGTACTTAGTTTACTTTCAAATGATAAAATCAATTCATCGTTCGGACAAGAAACAAGATAAAAATAAAAGGACTTCATTTTTCCCTTCTATCTTTAAAAGTACATAAGTAGTCGGGTGTTGAAAGAAAATAAATTGCCAATACATGTGACTATTTTGTACAACTTATTTCTACGGGGCTAGCTGTGTAGTCCCCGGTCCTGATGAAACATATTTGTTCCCGGATATTGTAGTCCCGATTTTCGTGGTAATTAGGTTGTCGTATTCTCATACTATTCCCCCTAGTGTTCGAATGCGGAGAATGCGAATTGGAACACTGAAAGTCTTGCTCCTTTGGGAATTCCACTAGTGAATGGTTGGATAATCTTTGGTTCAATAGCAAGCTTCGTTTCCCGTTAGAAACTTTGCTATCGAGCAAAATATTATCTAACCACCCCCTAGTGGCTTGTAGGAAAGAGCACTCGTGAATGGTTGAATAGCCTTTGGTCCTATGGCAAGTTTTGCTTCCCCTTAGGAATTTTCCATCAAGCCAAACACTATCCAACTATCCCGCATTGGTTTGTTATTTCAATGCATTGTCATTTAAAGGTCTTATCTCCGTTGATGATGTTTTCTTTATATTATGTTTTCCGTTACTTTCTCATTAAAAATCTTGCCAGAAAAACCCAATTGGGACAAAAAAATGGTTGAAGGGAAAATGAGTGCAGCATATACCTTCAGTACAAGTGATGCCTATCATCAATAACACCTTTTAAGGTGACTCACGTTCCAACTGCTCGGCAATTTGACTCCGTCTTGGTTCTCTAATTCATATGATCCTTTCCTGGTGATAGTTGAAACCCGATAGGGGCCTTTCCACATCGAACCCAGCTTTCCCGTATTGAGCTACCGGATGTTCTGAGTTACTTTCCTCAAAACAAAGTCTCCCACTTTAAAGTAGTGGAGATAAGCCTTCCGATTATAGTATATTTCCATTCTTTATTTCTAGGCCACCATCCTTATGTGCACCAAGTCCCTGCATTCATCAAGCAGCTCCAATTTGACCAGCAACATTTTGTTATTTATTTCTTCGTCCGCACGGAGGTACCGCAAGGTCGATTCTCATACTTCCACCGGGATCAGAGCTTCTGCACCATATACGAGAGAGAAAGGTGTCTCTCCCGTGCTCAACTTGGTCGTCGTCCTGTATGCCCATTGCACTGTCGGTAACTCTTCGGGCCACTTGCCCTTGGCTGCTTCCAACCTCTTTTTGAGGTTTTGAATAATCACCCTATTGGTTGATTCTGCCTGCCTATTTGCGCTTAGATGGTATGGTGAAGATGTGATCCTTGTAATTTCCAGGTCTTCAAGAAATTTTGTGACCTTGGAGACTATGAATTGTGGACCGATGTTGCAGGCAATCTCTTTTAGTATTTCGAACCGGGAAATTATGTTTTTCCATAGAACACTGACCACTTTGTGCTCACCAATGTTTTGGTAAGGACCTGGTTCAACACATTTAGTAAAATAATCAGTTAAAATCAAAATAAATCTTACATTCTTGAGAGCCGGTGGCAGTGACCCGACTATATCCATCCCTCATTTCATGAATGGCCATGAGGATAGTACCGAATACAACAGCTCTGCCGGTTGGTGTACCAACTGTGCATGACATTGGCACTTGTTGCATTTCTGAATGAATGCCTTTACGTCTTGTTCCATCCGAGACCAATAGTATCCTACTCTAACTAATTTTAGTACCAACGAATCTACACCGGAATGATTCCCGCAAATTTCTTTGTGAACCTCTCTCATGACGTAGTTTGCCTCCGAGGCTCCCAAATATCGGGCCAATATGCCTTGGAATGACCTTTTATATAACTGCCCTCCCCAGAAGCTGTAACGAGTTGCTTTGGTGAGGAGTGTCTGGGATGCCTTCGAGCAGCTTTCCATGCTCAATGTAATCGATGATCTCATTCCTCCACTCCTAGACCAAGTTGGTTGTATTTACTTCATAATAACCATCCACATCCAGTGTCGAGTGCATGATCTGTATGAATGTACCGGAATATAATCCCTTCATTTTAGTGGACGATCCCAAATTGGCCAATGCATATGCTTTTGCATTTTATTCTCTCGGGATATGGGTAATCGACCATTCCTTGAACCGTGCGAGCAAAGTTTGAACTTTAATCACGTATTGTTGCATGCACTCCTCCTTAGTGTCGAAGATTCCATATACTTGATTTACTACTAGTTGAGAATCACATTTGTCCAACCCCCGGGCCAGTTCAAGTCCTGCAAACAAAGCCTCATACTCGGCTTAATTGTTAGTCAAGGGAATAATTTTTATGGCCTGCCTCAGGATCTCTCTCGAGGGCGAGATTAAAACCACCCCGAGCCTGAATCCTTTCACGTTGTTTTCTCTGTCCGTAAACAAGGTCCAAACTCCTTGTGTCATTTCTGTCACCATCACTGCTTCTTTTGTGGCCAAAGGAAGTAGCCCGGAACTGAAATCGGCCACGAAGTTAGCCAAAACTTGTAATGTGATTGCAATCCAAGGCTTATATTCAATATCAAATTCACTAATTTCAGCTACCCATTTGGCCAACCTACTTGACAACTAAGGTTTGTGAAGGAAATTCCGTAAGGGAAAGGTTGTTACCACGACTATAGGGTGGCATTGAAAATAAGGCCTAAGCTTTCGAGAAGTGATTGTGAAAGCTAAGATCAGCTTTTCGAGGTGCGGATAACGAGTCTCTGCTCCCGTCAAAATTTTTCTAACATAATAGATATGAGATTGCATACCTTCGTTCTCCCGGACTAGAACGACACTTACCGCTACCTCTAAGACCGCTTAAGTATATTAGTAATTGTTCACCTTCCTCTCATTTTGATAGTAACAGAGGGATCGATAGATATCGTTTTAGGTCTTTTAGGGCATGTTGGCATTTTGGATTCCATTCGAAGTTATTCTTCTTCTTCTTCAGAAGTGAGAAGAAGTGATAACATTTTTCTAAAGACCGAGAAATGAACTTTCATAAAGCGGCTAGTCTTCCGGTTAGCCTTTGGACTTCTTTTACTTTTGTCAGCTGGTCTAGGATATCCTGGATGTCTCTGATTTTATCGGGATTGACTTCGATCCCTCTTTGTGACACCAAGAAACCTAAGAATTTGCTGGAGCTAACTCCAAATGCACATTTTTGGGGGTTGAGCTTCATGTTGTGCTTCTTTAGGATGTCGAATGTTACTTGGAGGTGTTTTAAATGGTCACATGCATTCAAAGACTTGACCAACATATCATCTATGTACACTTACATCGTTTTACCTATATATTTTTTGAACATCTTGTTCACGAGCCTCTGATAAGTGACTCCGGTGTTTTTAAGCCCGAAGGGCATCACATTATAACAATATGTGCCAAAGTTTGTTATGAACAAAGTTTTTCCTGATCCTCCGAGTTCATATTTATTTGGTTGTACCCCGAATATGCATCAAGGAAACACATTAATTTGTGCCCGAACGTGGCGTCGATCATTTGATCGATGTTTGGCAGTGGGAACGAGTCTTTCGGGCATGCATTATTAAAGTCCTTATAATCTACGCACATTCAAAATTTATTATTCTCTTTCGAAACAATAACTACATTAGCTAGCTAGTCGGGATACTTTACCTTCCGGATTGAACCGATGTCAAGTAATCGAGTTACCTCTTCTTTGACAAACCTATTTCTGACCTTGGCTATCGGGTGCTTTTTCTGTCTTACCGATGGGATGCTTGGGTCTAAGATTAGCTTGTGCACGACCGCCTCTACCGGGATACCTGTCATATATGATTGCAACCATGCGAAACAATCAATGTTAATGTTAAGAAAATCAATAAATCTTGACCTAAGCTTGGGGTTGAGTCCTGTCCCAAAGTGGAATTTTCTCTCTAGGAATTTTTCGAACAAGGACACTTTTTCGAGTTCTTCTGCTTTGGGATTGGTCACGTCCGTATCTTCCGATACTTGAAAATATCTTGGTACCTGGTGGGGTTCCGACGACTCCTCCCCTTTGTCCTCTTCACTCGGCTCGGGAGCAAGCATCGGTTCCTGTAATTGCTATGCTTTGAGTTCCTTCCCTTTACTGCTGGAAAGAGATACCACATTCATTTCCCTTGCTGAAGGTTGACCCCCTCTTATTTGTTTGATTCCCTCTAGGGTCGGGAATTTCAGCATTTGGTGATACATTGATGGCACGACTTTCATCTCATGTAACCATTCTCATGTAACCATGGTCTACTGAGAATTATATTGAAGCCCATGCCGCCATCAAACACTTCAAATAAGGTAGTCTTCATGACCCCTTCGGCGTTCGTGGGCAGCAAGATCTCCCCCTAGGTCGTCACACTTGCTAAGTTGAATCCGGCGAGGAGTTTTGTTGCTAGAATGATGCTTTCGGTTAGCTTGTCTTATTCTATCACTCTCCATTAAATAATGTTGGTTGAACTCCTTGGGTCCACCAAAATACGTTTAATTTTGAAATCTAGAATGTTAAGAAAAATTACTAGGGCATCATTGTGCGACAAAAAATGTCTATTCGCGCATTCTTCCATGAAGGTGATGTCGTCTTCATAGACTTCTCGGAGTCTCTTGCTATGAGTTACTGATACCTTTGTCTTTGTTTTCGCCGAGAAGGTTACACTATTGATCTTGTTCCCCCGAAAATCATGTTGATAGTTAGTTGAGGAAGGTCTTCCCCTATCTTCGAGGGCTCTGCGTTGTCTCAGTTATGGCAATAATTGTTCTTAGACCGGTTGCTTAAGAATTTTCTGAGGTGGCCATTTTTCAACAATGATGCTACCTCATCGCGCAGATGTCGGCAATCATCAGTTCGGTGGCCATTAGTCCAATGATATTCATATCATAAATTAGGATCCCTCTGGTTGGGATTGGATCTCATCAGCCTCGGGAACTATGCTTCCTTGATGTTCCTCACCGCCGATACTAGCTGACATTGAAATTATACTCAGGCAACCTGGGATAAGTGGAATCCCAGGAACTCGATACCTCTTTGTCTTGCAATGATTTGTTGCTCCGGCTACTGTCAACCCTTCTATCGGGGGAGAACCTATCCACCGACCCTCTTGTAGGGAAAGAAATGACCCTTAGAAGACAGTCGATGTGCATCAAAGTCTTCTTTTGATTTATCCCTATTATTTACTCGATCCCGACCTTTGGTTGATGCCGGGAACCCAAGTTGATCATCTTCTATACTTATTTTTGATTGGTAGCTGTTATGGACATCCATCCATGTGGTTGCTTGGAACTCGAGCAAGCTTTCTTTCAATTTTCGGGAAGCATTGAAGCTCATCGGGTTCAACCCCTTAGTAAATGCCTCACCTGCCCATTCATTTGGCACGGCCGGTAACAACATCCTTTCTTTTTGGAATCTGATCACGAACTCGCGCAGCAATTCGGACTCTCCTTGCGAAATTTTAAATATGTCTGCCTTTCGAGGCTGGACCTTCCTGGCCCCGGCATGTGCCTTTATGAAAGAATCTGCGAGCATCTCAAAGGAATCTATTGAGTATTCGGGTAAGAGTGAATACCATGTTAAGTCTCCCTTTGTGAGGGTTTCTCCGAACATTTGCAGCAGGACCGACTCAATCTCATGTTGAGCCAAGTCGTTTCCTTTCACCGTCGCTGTATAGGTTGTGATGTGCTCCTAAGGGTCCGAAGTCCAATCATACTTCGGTACATATGGAATTTTGAACCGCTTCGGAATTAACTCTCACTACAAGAGAAGTGATTATTAGCGATGAAAAATCCAGTCGTTAAAAGCCCAAATATGGTCGCTATAGGTCACTAACGACCGGACAAAAACTAGTCGTCACCGGTCACTAAATGCGCCGTCGTTAAAGGTTAACGACCGAATTGGAGTTCGGTCATTAAAGATTCTTTAGCGACAACATATTTTATGGTCGTTATACTTACTCTTTTGTGACCGAATTTTTCCCTCGTTGATTTATCATCCGGTCATTAAAGCTCTTTAAAAACAACCACAAATTCGATTACTATAATTACTTTTAGCAACCGGAGTTCCCTTTCGTTAATTTTATGTTACTTTTAACGATAATATTTTTAACGACTAATTTTTTTCCGCTAATACTTGTTTAACAATTTGACAATCCAATCATTAAATAGTTGTAAAGAGCATATTTTCCTTCGCTTATATGAAATTTTAATAAATGCAATTAGATAATTCATAAATGTTTCCATGTGTTTGTGCAATAATATTCGTTGTTCCATATACTTATACATACACATCAGAAGAAAAAAAAATAACCACATGTATTCACATAAAATTAATCTGTCAATTAGAAAAAACTAATAAAACAACACATACTAGAATATATACACATCTAAACAGTATGACTTTCTCACTATCAAATCCTAAAAGAGAGAAAATGAAATTGTAACATATGTACAAATGACAACATCCCTACACAGCCACCAAGAAAGCTATAAGATCTAATATACATCAACTTGCTTTATAAATGACATCTTCATACTTCAAATTTTTGACATGTTAAAAGAACAAACTCATGTCAGTTTAGTAAAAACTTCTCTAACTATTTTTTTTAAAAAAAACAAATGAATACATTTAATCACCGTGTTAATTGAACAATTGGAGTAAATAAATCAAACATGGCGATTATAAATCTAAAGCAAGACACAAAATTTTCTGGAATTCAAATAACCTTTATTAAAAAGTTCCAAACATGGTGAGAGAGAAAGCTAATAATACTAAATGTATAAGCATAGGGCATAGTTGTGCCAAAAGTGAATGAGCATGACAACAGACAGTTTGACCAACAACGAAGAAGGAGAAGACCAAGAAGAGTTGTGCAAGAATGGAGATCAAAAAAAGTAAATGTTGAACAGGGTGATATTTCAACTACAAGTGAATTAAACCAACAATATCAGCTAGTGAAGCAAAGTCAAGAACATGATAGGAAAAACTATCACTAAAGATGCAATAAATCAGAAACAGATACAGAGAGGACAACAGGGAAAAGGGACAAATGAAGCCAACCCACAACATTCCTAAGAGAGGGAAGGCTATGATCACTGAACCAACTAGGAGTGTATGGTTTTGAGGCTTTACAAATTGCGGAACATGTAATTGAGAAGAGAAAACCACAAAATCATGGTGGAGGATCCTCTTAATAAATGACTTGGGTGATTTAGAACATAAGGGGCATCAATAAAAGATATAAACAAAAAGGGTTAAAAACAACCGCAATTAAGAGACAAATTTCTAAAAACAGAAATTATTAAAAGCAGGCAAAACATATCAGCACACATAATTACAACAATACAATAACAATAACAATCCAATAAAATTACACAAGTGGGGTCTAGGAAGGGTAGAATGTACGAAGACCTTACCCCTACCCCGGAGGGATAGAGAGGTTGTTTTCGAAAAACTTTCGGCTCAAGAAAACGAAAATAGACAATAGAATCTATGACAACAACAAAAATCAGAATGATAATATAAGTATAGTAGGAAACAGAAAATGGATGGAATTCACTATATTTTAGTGTAAAACATTTTTTACGTTATCAGTGTAGTTTAAGTTGTGATAGCAAGTATAACCATTTTTAGCAGATCACCATTTAATAATTATCATACAATCTTGTTGTAATTATTTTACAAGTGACCCGATTGTGTAAATATTTTTATACCGCCAGTACGTTTTAAGCTCCTTCCTTTATTCTCCTGTCACTTCTCCCAAAATCTTGAAATAGGTCTTCTGTTACTATCGACTGCATATCTTCATCAAATTCACATGTCTGTCTTTATTGTTAACCTTTAGACAAAGAGATAACCCAAGAAAGCGAAAAAGATATACTAACCAAATAAGAGGCTGAGTTTCTCACTTTTATTCATTGATGCAAATCTGTTCACCATCAAGTTAATTTTGGGTGAGGACCTACTCTTGTTTTCATTTTTTTTACTAATGTTTATCATCTTCTTATTCATAAGAGTTCGTATAGTACTATAACATTAACGACATTCATATCATCACACGAGCAACATAGACTAATAATCACTATTGCGAGTGAACTTTACAAATGATAAGAGCTAATATACTGTAAAACGTTATCCAACTTTAAAATTAACTGATGGTAACTGAACAGAAAAAGGTAATGTACCGTAATAAGAAGCGATTAGTATGACTGGTGTAAAAGGGTGTTACATTATCATAATATAAAAATCAAACAAAGTAAGGTTCTAATAATAAAAGCTAATGGACGGTTGATATCCATATAGATAGTCATGAATATCTTAATAATTGAACTAAAACAAAATACAGAAATATGTGTTCTCCTATTTTATGAAATTATGCACTAGTTCAAACCAAGTAATACAGAAGTCAAACATTACTTCACCTATATGGACTAGTTCAAACCAAGTAATACAGAAATCAAACATAGCTTCACCTATTTAATATGTGAAAGCCGTGATACCAATTATAGTTAAACATACGTATTTAGAAGTAAACCCCAAATGGCCGGCGATATTTTCTCTAGTTAATCCAGGGACTTTCCTTTGATCAAGAATCTTTTTTGGTATCAGCACACATAATTACATTGAGATAAAAATATCAAACAAGCTAATTCATGAAATTTATGTCATCGTTTTCCTACTACTATTGTGTTTGTTTGTATCTTTAATGACACTATCTAATGCTGCTCAATATCAATAAAGAGTTGAAAAGAAAAATGAAAAAGGTCGCAACTCCATATGGTAGAGACACTACCATTTCTTTTTGTACCTGCAAGCACTTGCTACTACTTTTTGTATATTACTAAAAAAACAATGTGCTAAAGCATATATGAAAGTTACACTTCAACAACAACAACAACTCAGTAAAATCCTACAAGTGGAGTCTGGAGAGGGTAGAGTATACGCAGACCTTACCCCTACCATCAGAGGGGTAAAGAGGTTATTTCTGAAAGACCCTCGGCTCGAGAAGAAGAAAAATAAATAATAGACAATAGATCAGTGACATCAATAGAAGATAAAAAATATTAACAGCATCGTAAGAAATAGAAAAATAGATATAAAAGCAATAACTATAAGCAACAATACTACCATAGAAAATAGTGAGGAAACTACATAATTCACTAACAACCCACAGCGAAACAACAACAGCCCCGCCCCCGGAACAACCCTAACCTACAACCATAATGCTCGACCTTCACCCCTTCCTATCCAGAGCCATGTCCTCAGAGATCTGAAGTTACGCCATGTCTGGCCTGATCACCTCACCCCAATACTTCTTAGGTCATCTTCTACCTCTCATCGTACCTGCCAATTCTAACGTCTCACACCTCCTAACCGGGGCATCTATGTTTCTCCTCCGCTCGTGCCCGGACCATCTAAGCCTCGCTTCCCGTATCTTGTCATCCATGAGAGCCACGCCCACCTTTTCCCGAATATCTACATTCCTAATCTTATCCAGCCTAGTACGCCGGCACATCCATCTCAACATCCTCATTTCTGCCACTTTCATATTCTGGGTATGGGAATTCTTGGCTGCCCAACACTCAGCCCCATACAATATGATCGGTCTAACTACCGCTATATAGAACTTGCCTTTGAGTTTCGGTGGCACTTTCTTGTCACACAAGACTCCAGATGCTAACCTTCATTTCATCCACCCCACTCCTATACGGTGCGTGACATCCTCGCCTATCTCCCATCCCCCTGAATAATTGATCCAAGGTACTTGAAATTCCCTCTCTTAGGGATGACTTGAGAGTTAAGCCTCACATCCATGTCCACTTCTACCTACTCATCGCTGAACTTACACTCCAGATATTCTGTTTTAGTCCTACTCAACTTGAAACCTTTAATCTCAAGGGTCTGTCTCCAAATCTCCATCCTCTCATTAACGCTGCTTCGCGTCTCATCAATCAGTACTATATCATCAGCCAACAACATACACCATGGCACCTCCCCTTGAATATGGTGTGTTAGCGCATCCATCACCACGGTAAATAAGAACGGGCTGAGTGCAAACCCTTGGTGCAAACCCATAACAACCGGAAAGTGCTCTGAGTCACCTCTCACAGTCCTAAACCAAGTCTTAGCTCCCTCATACATGTCCTTTAATACCTTAATATAAGCTACCGGTGCACCTTTCCCCTCCAGGCATCACCAAAGAACCTCCCTAGGAACCTTGTCATACATTTTCTCTAGGTCAATAAACACCATGTGCAAATCCTTTTTCCTATCCCTGTACTGTTCCACCAACCTCTTAATAAGGTGGACAACTTCCGTAGTGGACCGATCTGGCATGAATCTGAATTGGTTGTCGGATATAGACACTGCCCTCCTCACCCTTCCTTCCACCACCCTCTCCCAAACGTTTATGGTATGACTTAGTAACTTGATGCCCCTATAGTTATTACAATTATGGATATCACCTTTGTTCTTGAACAACGGTATCATCGTACTCCAGCTCCATTTATCTAGCATCCTTTTCGTCCTGAAGATAACATTAAATAGCGCAATCAACCATTCCAAGCCTGCTCTACGCACACACCTCCACAATTCCATCGGAATTTCATCCGGCCTGGTCGCTCGCCCCTACTCATCTTGCGCATAGCTCCCACGACCTCCTCAACCTTAATACGCCTACAATACCTAAAGTCTTGGTGACTCCCGGAGTGACCCAATTGCCCTAGCACAATGTCTCTATCCCCTTCTTCATTCATAAGCCGATAGAAGTAATCATGCCATCTACGCTTAATTTGGGCATATTTCGTCAATACTCTGCCTTCCTCGTCCTTGATGCACCTCACTTGATCCAGGTCACGAGACTTCCTCTCTCTAGCCTTGGCCAGCCGAAATAGCTTTTTATCCAGTCCTTTGTCCCCCAACTCCTCGTACAGATGGCCAAACGCTGCATCTTTATCCTCCGTGACCACTAACTTCCCCTCCTTCCTGGCTTCCTTATATCTTCCTCTATTCTCTCTCCTCTCTTCCTCGTTTGTGCTCTTCACTAATCTAAGATACGCTGCTTTCTTTGCTTTCACTTTTTCTTGGACCACATCATTCCACCACCAGTTTCCTTGGTGCCCGCCATAGTAACCCTTCGAGACCCCTAGCACCTCTCTCGCCGCCTTTCTTATACAGTCCGCTGTAGCTGTCCACATCTCGCTAGCATCCCTGCTACTTCTCCAGGCGCCCATAGCCATCAACCTCCCCTCAAACTCCTGAGCTTTATCCCTCACCAAGGCTCCCCGCCTGATCCTCGGTTGACCCTAGACAAACCTCTTCTTCCTCCTTAATAATATACCGACATCCATCACCAAGAGCCTATGTTGTGTCGCGAGAGTCTCACTCGGGATAACCTTTCAATCCACACACAACTGCCTATCACATCTCCTGAGGAGGAGGTAATAAATCTGAGTCTTAGTCTCCGTACTCCGGAAAGTAATCAAATACTCCTCCCTCTTCGGAAAACTAGAATTCGCGATCACCAACTCAAAAGCTCTAGCAAAATCCAATAGTGAGGTACCTCCTCCGTTCCTATCCCCAAAGCCGAAGCCGCCATGCACCTCGCCATATCCATCAGCAGACAACCCTATATGCCCATTGAAATCCCCTCTTATGAATAACTTCTCCGCAAGCGGCATACCACGCACCACCTCGTCCAGCCCCTCCCAAAAGCTTCTTTTAACCTCCTCATCTAAGCCCTCTTGCGGCGCATATGCGCTAATAACATTCAGAGTAATCCTACCAACTACTAACTTAGTCTCCATTAATCTATCGTTCACCCTCCTGACCTCTACCACTGACTCTCTGAGTTCCCTATCCACTAAAATACCCACTCCGTTCTTACCCTTCCTGCCTCCCGAGTACCATAGTTTATACCCATCCGCATTCCTCGCCCTCGACCCTACCCACCTAGTCTCCTGAACACAAGCTATATTGATTTTCCTCTTATGGAGAATCTTCGCCATCTCTATAGACTTACCAGTCAAAGTCCCTATGTTCCACGATCCAATTCTCAACCTATAGGCTCCCTTGGTCCCTTTACCCCCTTTGGGCCGCATCCCTTCCCCTATCTCCTGCCTTCTCCCCCACCCACCACGAGATCATACCCGTCAAATAATCATATTTTGGTCTTTCTGTAATGACCCGACTTGTCGTTTTAAGAATTTACGCTCCGTTCTGCGACTTAATATCCCGAGCAACTTTGTAATACGTATTAGGACTTACATGTGCGATCGAGTTTGGTTTTCTGAAGATTCAAAATTTAATTAAAAGAACAATTCTCATTTTTGAAGTTTAAATGGAAAAAGTTGACTGGAGAGTTTACTTTTGTGTAAACGACCTCAGATTCAAATTCTGATGATCCAATAGCTCTGTATGGTGATTTTGGCCATAGGAGCGTGTCCGAAAAATTATTTGGAAGTCTGTAGTGGAATTAGGTTTGAAATGGCAAAAATATGAAGTTTAAGTTAGAAGTTTGACTGGGGAGTTGACTTTTTGCTATCGGGATCGGAATCCAGTTCTGAAAATTTTAATAGGTATGTTATGTCATTTATGACTTGTGTGCAAAATTTGAGGTCAATTGAACTTGATTAGATAGGTTTCGGTATCGAATGTAGAAGTTGAAATTTCTTAGTTTCATTAAGCTTGAATTGGGGTATGATTCGTGGTTTTAGCGTTATTTGATGTGATTTGAGGTTTCGACTAAGTCCATAATATGTTTTAGGACTTGTTGGTATGATTTGTCGGGTCCCAAGGGGCTTAGGTGTATTTTTGGTTTATTGGTTGAGAGACTAGTAAAGTTAAGAAATTTGGGAGTTTGACCATGGTCAATATCGGGTCACGACGACCACTTGTCAGTGTTTTGAGTGCGCGAGCAGGTCCGTAGCGTATTTTATGATTGAAATTCATATATGGTTTGTGTCCGGGAGGTTCCGGATGAGTTTCGGGGTGGTTTCAGATCATTTCGGAGAAGTTTGGATTTTGCTGGTTTCTAATGCGGTACTGTTCATTCGCAAATGTGAAGTTTTTGTCCGCAAATGCGAAAATACTATTCATTCACAATTGCGAAAATACTGTTCATTCGCAAATGTGAAGTCTTTGTCCGCAAATGCAAAAACATTGTTCATTCGCAAATGCGAAGTTTTGTCCGCAAATGCTAAAACATTGTTCATTCGCAAATGCGAAGTCGCAAATGCGAAGTTTTTGTCCGCAAATGCGAACCTGGGCAGAAACTTAAGGATTGAAAATCTGTCATTTCTTCATTTTCGATTGGGATTTTTGGAGCTCGGCTTTTCGGTAATTTTGAGAATTTCTTCACGACTTCGACTGGAGTAAGTGTTCTATATCCCAAAGTGATTATATTTCATGAATTTATGGTTATATTCATCATTTAATTCAGATTTAAATGGAAGAAATCAAGATTTTTGAAAAATCATCCAAAAACAAAAATTCAAGATTTGGAGGACGATTTATTGTGGGAATTTGATAAAATTGGTATGGTGGAACTCGTATCGGAATAGGTATTCGGAATTCGTAAAAATTATATCAGGTTCCGAAAGGCGGGCCTCGAATTGACTTTTATTGACTTTTTGGAATAAATTTTTAAGTCGGCGTATTATTATCCGGAATTATTTTTGATGAATTTTAATGAAGTTATACAATTAATTTGGATAGATTTGAGCTGTCCGGAGGTCAATTCAAGCAAGAAGGCGATTTTGGAATATCGGCATAACTTCAAAAAGGTAATTATCTTGCCTAACCTTGAGTGGGGCAATTACCCCTTAAGCATTGAGTCTTATGTGGAAATTGTGTGATTGAAAGCTGTGTACACGAGGTGACGAGTACGTACTCGGGCTTATATGTGCAAATTTTATTGGTTTAAATTTTTAGGCATTTTTATGTATTTGTTGGCATTAGTAAATCCTTGAATTATCACGCCTCATTCTTTATTTGTCAAGTTTATATTTTATATAATAATTTGGTATTATTATCACTTGGATTTTATGTGAATTTCGTGTGTTTGTTGATTTGATATTTTTCTTGGAATTAAATTCATGATGGAATCCTTATCTGCAAATATTTATTAAATAAGTTTAAATTGAGGAGTTAATATAATTATCAAAAATTTGGATTAATGAAGGCGTTTTCCTATACTGAGTATTTTTCACCTCTGTTGATTGTGTTTGAGGTTTTATATACGTTGTGTGGAGCCTTGAGCTATTTGTTGAGAAATTTATTGATTCTGCTACATATTTGGAATTTGGTTGTGGTCAGTGGCAAATTGTGATATGAATTGTTGTATTGTGTTGTGGTTTAAACACTCTTCTTGATGTTATTTATGCTTCCTACCTTGCTTGTTAATAATATATATGTGCTTGGTAAGGAAGAGTGTAAAGCACGAAGGGTGATGTCATGCCATTTGAGAGTGTAAAGCACGAAGGGTGATGTCATGCCATTTGAGAGTGTAAAGCACGAAGAGTGATGCCGTGCCATTTGAATTATATTATCATGTGAGGTAGAGTGTAAAACACGAAGGGTGATGTCGTACCATTTGAGAGTATAAAGCACGAAGGGTGATACCGTGTCATTGAGAGTGTAAAGCACGAAGGGTGATGCCGTGCCATTTCATTTATATTATCAGGTGACGATGAGAGTAAAAGTACGAAGGGTGACGTACAATTATTTTTATATTATTATATATTCATGGCACGAAGGGTGTTTCCATGCAGGCGAGGACGAGAGACATACATTATAATGTGATATCGTTTTGTTGTGTATACATTCATGCATTTATCTTGAGATGTTATTGTGCACCTATGTTTTCTATATTACTTGTAGTCGTTGTTGCTTCATGTGTACCTCCACTTTATTTTTTTTATTGTTATTGGAATTTCTCCCACCTAGTTGGTACTGTTATATGTATGCACAGTGAGAAAGATATAAATGCACAAAGGGTATTACCGTGCCAATTGATTTGATCTACATATATATATTGGGTGAGAATGAGACAAGTGCACGAAGGTATTGTCGTGCCATTTGATGTGATATGTTGAATATATTTCTCATGCCAGGAAAGTTAAATGAGGTGTCACATGGTGACTTTTATTCGAAAGAATTATATTAGAAAAATATTTATTTGAAAGAATTATATTAGAAAGTTATTTACTTGAAAGAAGTATATTTGAAAGATATTTACTTGAAAGAATTATATTTGAAAGATATTTACTTGAAAGACTTATATTCGAAATATATTTATTGAAAAGAATTATATTCTAAAGACTTTTATTGAAAAACTTATAGATAAAAGATGTATATTTTGAAGGACTTGATTAATTGGTTGTACCTGCGTTTATTATTCGTTTGAGGAATATTTATGGTGTTCATGTTGCCTTGCCGTTTAAATCACTAGTTGATTGGTGTTGCTATCATTGCTATTTATTTTTTATTATTTTTGCATGCTATATTGCACAGATTATTTGACTAGTGAGTGTCTTGACTGTACCTCGTCACTACTCCACTGAGGTTAGTTTTGATACTTACTGGGTACCGACCGTGGTGTACTTATACTATATTTCTACATATTTTTGTGTACAGCCAGGTATTGAAGATATCGGATTCGGACAGAGATTAGAGTATGATCGCAAGGATTCAAGGTAGGACTGCTTGGTCATCGCAGTCCCTTGGAGTCTTTCCATTTTATTGTACTGTTAATTTCTTATTTGATCAGTACTGTATATTAGAGATAATTTTATGTATTCAGTTAGAGTTCGTGACTCAGTATTACCAGTCTTGGGAGGTTGTATTAAATTATATGTTTTTAAAAAAAGGCTTGAATTATGATTATAATCGGCTTGCTTAGTCTTAGAGACTAAGTGCCATCACGACGCCTGTGGTGGGATTTTGGGTCGTGACACTTTCATAGTGAAGCAGGATGCTGATCAACCAGTTCATGCACAATAATTATTTATTTATTTCATCCTTCAACAAAAAAGAGCGAGTGACCTGAGTTGTTGACATGAAAAATAGAAGAAAGTTCTATTTATTCATCTGATTAAGAAATACTCATCATATCATAGTGGAACTATAATTTGCATACAGAAAGACATGGCAATAGAAAGTGACAAGGTGGCTAAATAAATGAATATGACATGTGATAATCTTAAAAAGTTGGTAAAAGTTTACTAACCTTTCGGATGCTTGTATCTGGTTCAGTTAAAGATGGTGTTGATGAAGGCTGGCCAGAGTATGCGCCTGCAAGTTGTGCAACTGTATTCTCCAAGTTATCCAGGCGTCTTTTTAGTGATAGATTTTCTTTTCGAGTTGCATTCAGCTTATCCAACAATGCAGCCTTAGAGGAATTATCATATTTTAACTCCTTAGCGGTTATTCCACCTCCAAATCCAACCACATTGCTCTTGCATTGAGGTCCAAAGCATCTTTCTACAACCTTAATATTTGTAAGAGACGGCTCGAATTGTACGAGTTCTTGAATTTTGACCTAAAATTTATAATCTTTGAAATAATATAATACTTTGATAAAAGGAAGGGTGTAAAGTGAAATTTATCAATCAACATACATATTTTTTATTGGTTTCAGGTTCGACAAGCTTATTGTCCTTCTTATGAGTCTCAAAGAAAATAGTCGCCATATCTGGTGGATTACCATCTTTGCCTCCCTTCGCATTTAAATAAACAAGTCAAACAATTCTTTTCAATAAAGAGGAGGTTTCTTAATACAATAGCACAATTTACTTGCCAGCTCGTAAATATTCTCTCTCATAGGCTTGCTGCTCGTACGATGAGGCATAATCAACTTAGACCTATTCACTGAGTTTCTCATACTTATTTTCTATAACAACAACAGAAAATAGAAGGTGTGGTCTGCCGCTTAAAAAATTAAGATGCTATAAATATTTATGAAGTCATACCTTAAACTTTTCAGATAAGAAGTGCTCCTTGACCAACCATTCCCAATCACTCTTGTCGACCCCCTCTAACATATTCTTTAGAACGTCGCACAATGGCTTAGACTTCACAATCAAGTGCAGTGATCCTCTCCAATTGTTCCATAACCTTCTCATATGTTTCAAGACATTATCTCTTTGACTATTTATGTCAGCACTATCAAATTTGTCCTATAATATTTTTAAAATATCATCAAACATGAAACTCAAAAGTTTTAGATAAACAAAAAAGAAAAATTGAACCAACAATATGAAATTAAATATTTGAGAGTTACTAGTGACAAATTAATTTATCTCTTAAGATGACGTGATTATTAAATGCGAAAACACGCTCTACATCATAATTTGATCTTATATGAACATTCCAAAAACAACATGAGAGGAGAGCAGATTCATCGATATGATTCATAATTTACATTCAACAAACAAAATGCTCTACTATAAGCCCCAACAGGTCATGTCATCTTGTTTTGCAAATTGAACACTTACTTTTGACTTTGAAACATCAACTTCTAAAGTTAAACTATTTGGTAAAGTCCGTCTACAGCTAAAGGTCAAATATATTATGTTCAGCTAACTACATGCTTAAAGACATCAGTGCTTTATTAGCTTTTGGGGATTAATATATGACTGTAGTTGGTTTCTAGTGCTGTATAACTTGTTCATGGTCTTTTTGCAGTTGGAAGAAGGGCAAGTGAAAATGCAATCTAGACTAGAAGAGGAGGAGGAAGCCAAGGCAGCTCTAATGAGCAAGATACAGAGGCTAACTAAACTGATCCTTGTTTCTTCAAAGAATTCAATCCCTGGGTATTTGGGTGATGTTGTCGGGCCTCAGAAGCATTCATGTGTCGAACATTTGAGTCAACAAGCAATCAAAGAAGACTGATTCACCTAATGGGATGTAACCACAGCACTCTCTTAGTGCTGATTTTTTTTATATCTATAATACCTTATCATTTCAAAAAAAGAGTTTCTAGTTCCTATTACATAGATATTGTTTTTCTAAAAGTGTATCAGTACTCGTTAACATAAGAAATGACAAGATTTGATGATTTTTTTGGCTGAAAAAAGGATGTTATTGTCTTTCTAGGGGGAAATCTTTCTTACTGCCTTTGATGATGAGAAGAAATTCAATAAAGATCATAGGAAAAGATACTGTTGAGAAATGGATATTTTTCTCAGTTTATGATGCAGAAGAAATAGGATATTGGGGTTCTTTTGGAAAGCACAATAAACTATATATTTCTACTCATTTAATTTTCTTTTTGAATTCTTACAAAACAAAAAAAAAAGATCTCGACAGATGCAATGATTTAAAGTCACTAGTATTTTCTTTTCATTTGTGAACGAAGAAAAGGAGAAGGCAAAACAACAAGATAATACTTTAAATTCTTACGGTAACAGTTTTCCACATATGGTCTAGCTTATATTCTTCGATGTCCGCCCATGAGTGTACGTGCAGTAGACACATATTACGGTCACGAACTAATATATCTAAGTATCTCACAAATAAGGTTGAATGCTTCCCAACAACTCGATTGTGGTAGAAAGTGACGCTCAACTTTTCTCTAACTTTGAGTCCTAGAACATTTTTACACATATTTTTTCCTCTCACTTTTTTTGCCTTTTCAGATTCACATGGACCTGATAATTTTAAATTTAAGTCAAATAATAAAAAAGTGTCAGTGTAATAACAACAAAAAATATATTACAACTTGAAACAGTGAAATACTTATTTCGTTTCTCTGAGTGTCTTGCATCACTATAACTTCTTACGGGAGGAAAATATCATCTTCTAGTGGATCAAAACCAGGAGGTGCAAGACTCTTATTCTGAGCTAGTTCGTTCAGATAAGAAGCTGATGCATTACGATTTTTACTTTTACCAATCGGGATTTTCTGTTCAGCATTTACTCTTACCGACCTCGTCCCCTTGCTAAGGCGCTAGGTGTAACAAATGAATGCTTAACAGTCTTTGAAGCTCATTCCATTTAAAACTTCTGAGATTTTGATGGATTTATTTTGATGGATTTATCTCAACCTAATACAACAAAAGAAAGCAGAGTGTTGTTAAGCTAACTCTATAAGAAAATATCGTTCAGCAATTTGTCAATAAGAAAAGGGATGCCAACTAGCACTTTGACTCTTTTTGAGGCATGAGAGTGCATTACAACCTAAATGTATTAACAAGAAATAATATTTTGAATATAGACAATATCCCCACAATTCTTCACAATTGTTTCCAACAGCTAAAAAATGGAAATTCAAATTATCTAATGTCCAGTCAACTTTTTGCTTTGATAGGCTGGAGTTCTGACACTGAGCTTAAAAGAAGGTTAATTTCGGTAATCCTTTATAGTTTTAGAATCTTCTTTCTTTATTGTTTTATTGATCCTTAGAATCATAAAAAATATAACATGAAATTTCAGACTTTCATAAAGGTCACAACGCTAAAGAAGCAAAAAAGTCTCACGAAGCATGAAGATATGGAAAACCATTCCCATTTGTATATTCTGGACGACATGGATAGAAAGACATAATGCTTACTTTGAAGGAAAAATAAGCCATAATAAAAAGCAAACTCTCATAGTTCCGAGCCCAACTCCAACAACTTCTTCATGAGGAAAGGTACTTTTTTTGGTTTGAAAAGGGGGTTGCCCTTTTTTTGGTTGAAGTAGCCACGACTTTGGTCGTAGTCAGTTTAAACTCATAAACCCAGCTCCACTTACTTGTATTTTTGGTGTAAAAGTAGTACATTAGAGACTATGGATCAATTTATGAGTTTTTTGTATTTGCTGGGAGGGAACATATAGCTTAGTTGTTTTTTTTATAAGACATAGCTTAGGTTTTGTTTGGGTGGTTGATTAGTCCTGTACTATTTTTGCACCTTCTTGGTACTTATTTAATAAAAACCTTACCTTATCGGGAAAAAAAAAGGTCACACTGCTAATTAGGGGACATCTAGGCAACTAAAAACTTTTAAAGGTTAAAGCTTGATAGAGAAAAAATATATGTGTCTATTTGAATGCCAATATGCAAGACAAGTTTTATATTTCGAGGACCTTCGATCTTGAAAGATGCTCCTTCAGATGAATCATCTTTATGTGAATGACTTGAAAACAAGCTAGACTTGAAAACAAGCGAAAATTGGCAGAAACAAATAACACATAAAAACTTAGAAATATAAATATTTAGCAAGCCAATTTTATCATATATAAATATTTAATGAGTTAATAAGCAACCACTTAACTGACCGAGTTTAAGAGACCTTTCCCTCTCATGCAACTAAACGTGCTAATCAGATACGTCCAGTGAACATCGTAAAGAATTTAACAAATTAAAAGCAAATATGATAAAGTTCCAAACCTTAATGAATTCTTTTCCTTTTTCATTTGTGTAGAATTATCTAACTCTTCTAAATCACCATCCTCCTTCATAATGTCAAAAACATCACGAGGTTGAACTTTTCGTACAACATGTCACCCTTTATTGGAAAGTTCATCAACATAAAATACTTGTGATGCTTGGTTGGCTAATACAAAAGGATCGTTTGTTTTCAGAAAACGTTGGCGGTTAACACTTACAATGACATATTCATCTACTTTAAATCCCTTTTCTTGGTCATATATATCAAATCACTTACATCGAAACAAAATTACTCTTCTATTTTCAACAAATTGTAACTCAAAAATCTCGGTTAGTTCTCTATAGTAATCAATATTTTTATTCTCTTCATCTGTCTCACCAACTACAATCACCCCACAATTCTGAGTTCTTAAACCTTTATCATAGTCTTGCACATGAAACTTATATCTATTAACAACGTAGCCATGGAAACTTGTTACATGCGGCGTAGGACCACGTGACAATGAGAACAAATCTATCATTTTCTTACTATCATCGTGTTTGTGCATACCTGCAACCTATCATAAACAAGTACATATTTTAACAAATACTATTTGCATATTTGGTTTGAAAACTAATAATTTTTTATTAGTACCCACCTTTTCTTTTAACCAACTAATGAATTGCCGATCCGAAGTTTCTTGAGAGTTATTAGCTGAAGTTTGTAAAAACTCTCTACAAAAATTAAAGAATAATATGCCATTTTAAATGAAACAATTAGAGAATATATAAGTAAATTATTGGATTAAATCATTGCTTACTCGAGAAATGGTTGAACTTCATCACAGTTCTTTAAAATATAAATATGTGCTTGCTCAAATTCATATGAATCAAATCTGCATGGTTTGCCACCTCTTAAAGCTCTTCCAGATTCACAAAATATTGTCAAACCTCCGTCACATTCTACAACACCACCATCACAATTATGTTCAAGACGATTAAATTTTGTTTTCATTGTATGCAAATACCTTGAACATAAGGTCAAACATTCAGTTGCTAAATACCCCTCTGCAATAAAACCTTCTGGGCAAGCCCTATTACCAACTAAAGACTTCATAAAGAATATGTATCGCTCCATTGGATAAATATGCCGATATTGAGTAGGTCCAGCAATCTTAATTTCATTAGCTAAATGAATTGGCAAGTGCTCCATGACATCAAAAAAAGTAGGAGGGAATACCTTTTCTAACTTGCACTCAGTGTTCGGAATTTGGCCATCAATCTTGTCACGGCCCAAAGTCCCAACATATCGTGATGGCACCTATCTCGATACTAGGCAACCCGATAATCTCAATAAATTACAATTTCTTTTAAGTTTGAAAATGTAATACTTAAATATAATACAAAATCCCACAAATACTGATATGAACACTCTCCAAAATCTGGTGTCACTGAGTACATGAGCATCTAATATGAATACAAGTCTGGAAAAGTACGGTCCATAATAGTCTAAGACCAAAATACAGTAATAAGGAGATAGGGAAGGAGAGACATGGTCTTCGAAATACGACATCTACCTCAAAATTTTCGAAAAATCAGCTGTACAGAAGAATCAACACCCGCTATGTTCGGGAACAACTGAATCTGCACACGAAGTGCAGGGTGTAGTATGAGTACAACCAACTCAGCAAGTAACAATAATAAATAAGAAACTGAATATAGTGACGAGCTATACAATTATAGTTCATTTTCAGTAATTCCAGCAAAGAATAGATATGCTTTCAAATCCGGCAGTTTAAGTCAAATCAATATTACACAATTCAAGTTCATGTAATCCGGATATAGAATATCTCATAAATTTTACCACGATAACAGATAACAACTAAGTGCATCAACTAATGAGAAACAAGTACAGCCTCTCAGGACAACAATCACTCATTGAGCTCCCAGCCCTCAGCACTCACACTCAATGGGTATCCGCGCTCACTGGGGGTGTACAAACTCCGGAGGGGCTCCTACAACCCAAGCGCTATAATCTGCACGGACAACTCACGTGTTGCACGGATAACTCACGTGCCATAATATAAATATCTGGATCTGCACGGCTAACTCACATGTTGTAGTATAATATAAAGATCCGCACGGCCAACTCACGTGTTGTACGACCAACTCACGTGTTATAGTATAATATAAGGATCTGCACGGACAACTCACGTGCTACACGGCCAACTCGCGTGCTATAGTATAATATCTTACAATCAGGCCCTCGGCCTCACTCAGTCATAAAGCTCTCCAGTTTCTCGGGCTCTCAACAATAATAAAATAAGCTCAAACAACAATGATATGATACATAAATAATGAGCAATAGAGACTGAGATAAAATAATCAAGTAAATTGTGACTGAGTACAAAACAACAATTTAAGCAGATAATTCAACATGTACACAACCTCTGTGGGTCCCAACAATACCAACATATAGCCTAAGCAAGGTTTCTAGCATGACTTATAGTCAAATTTCCACAACACATAGAGAGCACATAACTATCAATAAGTTATTCAGCTTTACAGTTTCCACGGGACGGACCAAGTCACAATCCCCTCGGTGCACGCCCACACACCTGTCACCTAGTATGTGTGTCACCTCCAAAATAATCACATGACATAAAATCCAGGGTTTCATACCCTCAGGACCAGATTTAAAAATGTTACTTACCTCAGAGCGTGAAATTATTTACTCTGCTATGCCTTTGCCTCGCAAATCGGCCTCCGAATGCCTCGAATCTAGTCATAAATAATTTATTTTAGTCAATAAAATTTGTTGGAATTAATTCCATATCAAAATATAATTTTTCCATAAAAATTTAAATTATGGCTACAAATATCGCCCGTAGGGCCCACATCTCTGAACTCGACAAAAGTCAGAAAATATGAACCCCCATTCCACCACAAGTCTAACCATACCAAAATTACTAAATTCCGATAACAAATCGTCCCTCAAATCCTCAAATTTATCCAAGATCGTTTTCAAACTTTTCCAACTTAATTCACCAATTAAATGATAAAAACAACCATGGATTCGGGTAATTTAACCAATATTGAGTTAAGAACACTTACCCCATTGTTTTCTCTGAAAATCTCCCAAAACTCGCCTCAATCTGAGCTCTAAATCATTAAAAATGGAAAATTCTGTCCAGACCTCTTTTCTTCGCGAACACGGCAGGTCCCTCGCACTCGCGAAGCACAACCCGACTGCCCACAGATTTAACCCTTCGCGAAAGCGACCGTGCTTCGCGAACGCGAAGCTTTACAAATCTTACCCTTCGCGAACGCGACCACGGCTTCGTGAACGTGAAGCTTTACCAGCTCAGACCTTCGCGAATGCGACCACCACCTCGCGAACACGTAGAACAAGGACTTGGGGTCCCCAATAGCCTCACTCCTCTTCGCGAACAGGACACCACTCGCGCGTTCGCGATGCACACACAGACCATACCTTTGCATTCGCACCCTCCCCTTCGCGAACATGAAGAACAAAACCTAACATTCAGAAAAAACTCTTCGCGAATGTGAGGGCCCACTCGAGAACGTGAAAGAGAAAATCAAAACAATGCAGCAACATATATCAACAATCTCACCAAGGCCAAAAATGATCCTTTGACCATCCAAAACTCACCCGAGTCCCTCGGGACCTCAACCAAATATACCAACAAGTCCTAAAATATCATACGAACTTAGTCGAACCCTCAAATCACCTCAAACAATGTTAAAACCATGAATTACACCCTAATTCAAGCCTAATGAACTTTGAAATTTCTAATTTCTACAAATTACTCCGGAACCTATCAAATCACATCCGATTGACCTCAAATTTGCACACAAGTCATAAATGACATAACTAAGGTATTCAAATTTTCAGAATCGAATTCCGACCCCGATATCAAAAAGTCAACCCCCGGTCAAACTTCCCAAAAATTAAACTTTCGGTATTTCAAGCCTAATTCCACTACGGACCTCCAAAAAATATTTTCGGACATGCTCCTAAGTCCAAAATCACCATACGGAGCTGTTGGAATTATTAGAATTCAAATCCGAGGTCTTTTACACATAGGGCCATATCTGGTCAACTTTTCTAACTTAAATTTCAATTGTGAGACTAAGTGTCTTCGTTCATTTCAAATTCCTTCCGGACCCGAACCAACTAACCCGATGAGTCATAAAATAGCTATAAAGCATAAATTAAGCAGTAAATGGGGGAACGAGGCTATAATACTCAAAACGACCAGCCGAGTCATTACCTTCTCCCCCTCTTAAACAAACGTGCATCCTCGAACGGGTTTAGAACAATACCTGGAGTCTCAAATAAGTGTGGATATTTTCTCCGTATCTCCTGCTCAATATCCCAAGTAGCTTCTCCGAGTGACTGGCCTCTCCATTGTACCTTCACTGATGTTATATCCTTTGACCTCAGCTTTCGAGCCTGCGGGTCTAAAATAGCCACCGGCTCCACATCGTAAGTCAAATTACCGTCTAGTTGTACTGTACTGAAATCCAGAGCATGAGACGGATTCCTGACATACTTTCGGAGCATGGATACATGGAACACTCGATGAACACCTGATATACTAGGTGGCAAAGCAAGTTCATAAGCCACCTCTCCAATTTTCTTTAGTATCTCAAACGACCCAATATACCGAGGGCTCAACTTGCCCTTCTTCCCGAAACTCAACACACCCTTTATGGGTGAGATCTTGAGCAGAACCTTCTCCCCAACCATGTAAACAACATCACGAACCTTCTTGTCAGCATAACTCTTCTCTCTAGACTGTGTCATGTGAAGCCGTTCCTGAATCACTTTGACCTTTTCTAAAGCATCCTAAACCAAGTCCGTACCCAATAGCCTAGCTTCACCCGGCTCAAACCAACCTACCGGAGACCGACACCGTCTTCCATACCTTACGGAGCTATCTGAATACTCGACTGGTAGCTGTTATTGTAAGCAAACTCCACGAGTGGCAGAAATTGATCCCACGAACCCACAAATTCAATGATACAAACACGTAACATATCCTCTAATATCTGAATAGTGTGCTCGGACTGTCCTTCCGTCTGAGGGTGAAATATTGTACTCAACTAAACCTGTGTGCCCAATTCCCGCTGCATGCCTCGATCTGATATGATGGACACTGGTACATCATGTAGGAGAACAACCTCACGAATATAAATCCCAGCTAACCACTTTGAAGGATAATTAGTACCAACTCGAATACAATGCGCAGATTTGGTCAACCGATCTACTATCACCCAAAGAGCATCAAACTTTCTCAAAGTCTGTGGGAGCCCAACTACAAAATCCATGGTAATACGCTTCCATTTCCATTCCGGAATCTCAAGTCTCTGAAGCAATCCACCCGGCATCTGATGTTCATACTTTACCTATTGACAATTTAAACATCGAGCTACAAATTCAACTATATCTTTCTTCATTCGCCTTCACCAATAGTGATGCCTCAAATCCTGATACATCTTTGCGGCACCTGGATGAATAGAGTACCGCGAACTGTGAGCTTCCTAGAAAATCAACTCACACAAACCTTCTACATTAGGCACACATAGCCTACCATGCATCTGTAATACAATATCATCTCCAATAGTGACTTCCTTGGCATCACCGTACTGAACCGTGTCCTTGAGGACAAGCAGATGTGGATCATCATACTAGCACTCTATGATGCAATCATATAAAGAAGACCGAGAAACCATACAAGCCAAAACTCGATTCGGCTTGGAAACATCCGACTAACAAACTGATTGGCCAAGGCCTGAACATCCAATCTAAAAGCCTCTCTGCTACCGGTAAGTATGCTAAGCTGCCTAAACTCTCTGCCTTACGACTCAAGGCATCGGCCACCACATTGGCCTTTCCGGGGTGATAGAGAATAGTAATGTCATAATCCTTAGCAACTCTAACCACCTTCATTGCCGCAAATTAAGATCCTTCGGTTTAAATAAATGTTGTAGACTCCAATGATCAGTATATACCTCACACTGGACACCGTACAAGTAATGCCGCCAAATTTTTAGGGCATGAACAATAGCTGCTAACTCAAGATCGTGGATTGGATAATTCTTCTCATGTACCTTTAACTGTCTGGACGTATAGGCAATCACCCTACCATTTTGCATAAGTACTGCACAGAGACCAATGCACGATGCGTTACAATACACAGTATACGACTCTGAACCTGTAGGCAACACTAATACGTGT
>AWOL01S0000653.1:0-20997 GCA_000715115.1 Nicotiana otophora
CCAATGATCAGTATATACCTCACACTGGACACCGTACAAGTAATGCCGCCAAATTTTTAGGGCATGAACAATAGCTGCTAACTCAAGATCGTGGATTGGATAATTCTTCTCATGTACCTTTAACTGTCTGGACGTATAGGCAATCACCCTACCATTTTGCATAAGTACTGCACAGAGACCAATGCACGATGCGTTACAATACACAGTATACGACTCTGAACCTGTAGGCAACACCAATACTGGAGTTGTAGTCAAAGCTGTTTTGAGCTTCTGAAAGCTGTTTTGAACCTGTAGGCAACACTAATACGTGTCACATTCATCCGACCACCTGAACAGAGCACCTTTCTGGGTCAACTTAGTCATAGGCGATGCAATAGACGAGCATCCTTCCACAAAGCGACGATAATAACAGGCCAGGCTGAGAAAACTTCGAATCTCAATACTGAAATCAGTATCCTTGTCAGGTGGTGTACCTAGCAGGTCTGCAGGAAATATATTCGGAAAGTCTCACACGATCGGTACTGAATAAATAATAGGAGTATCTGCATCAACATCTCTCACAAAGGCCAAATATGACAAGCATCCCTTTCCAACCATACGTTGGGCCTTCAAATAAGAAATTACCCTGATAGGAATAAGATCTAGGAAACCCCTCCATTCAACCTTTGGCAACCCCGACATCGTCAACGTTACAATTTTTGCATGACAGCCCAGAATAGCATGACATGGAGACAACCAATCCATACCCAGGATTACATCAAAATCAATCATACTGAGTAATAAGATATCAACTCTAGTCTCTAGTTCCCCAATAGTTACCACATATGATCGATACACACGATCCATAGTAATAATATCACCCACTGGTGTAGATACACAAACAGGTGGAACTAAGGACTCACGGGTCATATCAAGATAATGAGCAAAATACGATGATACATATGAATAAGTGGAACCAGGGTCAAATAATATAGAAGCCTCCCTGTGGCATACTGAAACAATACCTGTGATCACTACATATGAGGCAACAGCATCTGGCCTGGCAGGAAAAGCATAGAATCGAGCATGCCCTCCTCCTGATCGGCCTTCCCCTCTTGGGCGACCCCTAGCTGCATGACCCCCATCCCGAGATGGATGGGCGGGTGGTGTAACTGATGGTACTGGTGCCATCGATCGAGAACTCTGTTGTGGAGCCGCACTCAATAGCCTAGGACACTCTCTCTTGAAATGACCAAATTCTCCGCACTCGAAACAATCCCTCCTCTGACAGAACTGCTGCTCCTGATAATCTGAGGAATTACCTGCAGAAGCCTGAGCGGATGAGGCATGATGAGAACTCTGCTCTGGTAGTGCACTGAATGAAGACTGGCCTGAGTGAGCACTATAAGAACTGTGGCTAGCTGATGCACCACGATAAGCTGGACCACCCGTCTGAGCGTGTCTGTAAGAACGACCCCTACCACGGTAAAGCTGACCCCCTGAAGGAACATCGTTGTAATCACCTGGACCACGAGGCCTATTAGCCTCTCTCTCTCTCTCTCTCTCTCCACGTTCCTGGCTACGAACCATCTTTATCTGCCGAGCAATGTCCACTATCTCATCAAAAGTAGCACCAGATACTCTCTCCCTAGTCATAAGTAACCGCACCTGATATGTGAGGCCATCAATGAACCTCCTAATCCTCTCCTTATCAGTGGGAATCATCCAGACTGCGTGGCGAGCTAACTCAAAAAACTCATCTTGTACTACGTCACAGACATATCATCCTAGCGAAGCTGCTCAAACTGTCTGCGCAGCTCTTCTCTGCGGGACTGAGGCACGAACTTCTCCAAAAGGACCACGGAGAACTGTTGCCAAGTAAAGGGTGCTACGCCAACAGGCCTACGCCTCTCGTAAGTCTCCCACAATCTGAGTGCAACCCAGAAAACTGAAAAGTAGTGAATGAGATCCTACTGGTCTCCAGAATACCCGCTGTCCGAAGCATCCGTTGACACCTATCCAGAAAACCCTGAGCATCCTCTGACGCATTACCGCTAAATGGTGGAGGTCGAAGCCTCTCAAATCTCTCAAGTCTCATCTGCTCATCATCTATCATAACAGGAACTATCAGGGTCTGAGCAGCTGCAGCCAACTGGGCTGGTATTTCCCCCGGTATCTGATGTCCCTGTACTATTTGGTCTGGAGTATGGGCAACAGGGGTACGAGTACCTCCCCCACCTGAGAAGTGGTAGGTACGGCCTGAGCCGAAACTACCTGAGCAAGACTAGTGCAAGATGCCAATATCTGGACCAAAGTCTCCTAAAGGCTCGGAATCTCAATGGGCACAACTGGTGCCTGCGCTGGAGCAACTGGTGGTACTACAGGTGTTGGTCCAACTATGGTACGAGCTACACCTCGACCTCTACCTCGATCCTAGCCTCTACCATGGCCCTGGCCTCTCGCGGCCCTAACTGGTGGCACTGGTGGCTGACCATCTGATCCGGTAATACGTGTCCTCACCATCTATGAGAGAATAGAATAACAAAAATTTAGTTTCCGAAATCAACAAATTCGCACGATAGAATACAAGAAAGTGAAATATTCCTAAGGTTTCTGCAGACTCTCGAAGATAAGTACAGACGTCTCCGTACCGATCCGCAAGACCCTACTAAACCTGCTCATGACTCGTGAGACCTATTCACCTAAAGCTCTAATACCAACTTGTCACGGCCCAAAGTCCCAACTTGTCGTGATGGCGCCTATATCGTTATTAGGCAAGCCGATAATCTCAATAAACTACAATTTATTTTAAGTTTGGAAATGTAATAGTTAAATACAATACAAAATCCCAAAAATACTGATATGAACATTCCCCAAAACCTGGTGTCATTGAGTACATGAGCATCTAATATGAATACAAGTCTGAAAAAAAAACGGTCTATAATAGTCTAAGACCAAAATACAGTAATAAAGAGATAGGGAAGGTGAGGCATGGTCTGCGAAATACAGCAGCTACCTCAGAATCTCTGGAAAATTAGTTGTACGGAAGAATCAACACCCGCTATGTCCGGGAACACCTGAATCTGCACATAAAGTGCAGGGTGTAGTATGAGTACAACCAACTCAGCAAGTAATAATAATAAATAATAAACTGAAGATAGTGACGAGCTATACAATTATAGTTCATTTTCAGTAATTCCAGCAAAGAATAGACTTGCTTTCAAATCCGGCAGTTAAGTCAAATCAATTTTATACAATTCAAGTTCATGTAATCGAGATATAGAATCTTTCAGAAATTTCACCACGATAACAGATAACAACTAAGTGCATCAACCAATGAAAAACAAGTACAACCTCTCAGGACAACAATCACTTATTGGGCTCCTAGCCCTCAGCACTCACACTCAATGGGTACCCGCGCTCACTAGGGTGTACAGACTCCGGAGGGGCTCCTACAACCCAAGCGCTATAATCTGCACGGACAACTCATGTGTTGCACGGACAAATCACATGCCATAATATAAATATCTAGATCCATACGGCCAACTCACGTGCTGCACGGCCAACTCACGTACTGTAGTATAATATAAAGATCTGCACGGCTAACTCACGTGTTATAGTATAATATAAGGATCTGCACGGACAACTCACATGCTATAGTATAATATCTCACAATCAAGCCCTCGGCCTCACTCAGTCATAAAGCTCTCCAGTTTCTCGGGCTTTCAACAATCATAAAATCAGTTCAAACAACAATGATATGATACATCAATAATGAACAATAGAGACTGAGATAAAATAATCAAGTAAATTGTGACTGAGTACAAAAAAATAATTTAAGCAGATAATTCAACATGTACACAACCTTTTTGAGTCTCAACAATACCAACATATAGCCTAAGCATGGTTTCTAGCATGACTTATAGTCAAATTTCCACAACACATAGAGAGCATATAACTATCAACAAGTTATTCAGCTTTACAGTTTTCACGGGACGGACCAAGTCATAATACCCTCGGTGCACGCCCACACGCCCATCACCTAGAATGTGCGTCACCTCCAAAATAAACACATGACACAAAATCCGGGGTTTTATTCCCTCAGGACCATATTTAAAATTGTTACTTACCTAAGAGCGTGAAATTCCTTACTCTGCTATGCCTTTTCCTCGCAAATCGGCTCTGAATGCCTCGAATCTAGTCACAAATTATTCGTTGTAGTCAATAAAACTTATTAAAATTAATTCCATATAAAAATATAATTTTTTTATAAAAATCAGAATTTTGGCTCAAAATTTGCCCGTGGGGCCCACGTCTCGGAACTCGACAAAAGTCACAAAATATGAACTCACATTCCACCACGAGTCTAACCATACCAAAATTACTAAATTTCTATAAAAATTCGGCCCTCAAATCCTCAAATTTATCCAAAAGGGTTTTCAAACTTTTCCAACTTAATTCACCAATTAAATGATAAAAATAACCATGGATTCAGGTAATTTAACCAATATTGATTTAAGAACACTTACCCCATTGTTTCCTCTGAAAATATCCCAAAACTCGCCTCCATCGGAGCTCCAAATCGTTAAAAAAGGAAAATTCTAAACTTAAACTCTCTATCCATACCTCTCTTCTTCGCGAACGCGACAGGTCCCTCGCGTTCGCGAAGCACAACTCGACTCCCCACAGATTTAACCTTTCGCGAACGTGACCGTGGCTTCACGAACGCGACCACCACCTCGCAAACGCGTAGAACAAGGACCTGGGATCCCCAATAGCCTCACTCCTTTTCGCGAACGCGACACCACTTACGTGTTCGCGATGCACACATAGACCATACCTTCGCGTTCGCGTTCGCGTCCTCCCCTTCACGAACGCGAAGAACAAAACCTCACATTTAGAAAACGCTCTTCGCGAACGCAAAAGAGAAAATCAGAAAAATGCAGTAACAGATATCAGCAATCTCACCAAGGCCAAAAATGATCCGTTAACCATCCAAAACTCACCCGAGCCCCTCGGGACCTCAACCAAATATACCAACAAGTCCTAAAACATCATATGAACTTAGTCGAACCCTCAAATCACCTCAAACAATGCTAAAACTATGAATTACACCCCAATTCAAGCCTAATGAACTTTTAAAATTTTTTATTTCTACAAATGACTTTGGAACCTATCAAATCACGTCCGATTGACCTCAAATTTGCACACAAGTCATAAATGTCATAACTGAGGTATTCAAATTTTCAGAATCGGATTCCGACCCCGATATCAAAAAGTCAACCCCCGGTCAAACTTCCCAAAACTTAAATTTTCGGCATTTCAAGCCTAATTCCACTACGGACCTCCAAACAAAATTTTTCGGGCACGCACCTAAATCTAAAATCACCATACGGAGCTGTTGGAATTATCAGAATTCAAATCTGAGGTCCTTTACACATAGGTCCACATCCGGTCAGCTTTTCTAACTTAAATTTCAATTATGAGACTAAGTGTCTCATTTCATTCCGAATTCCTTTCAGACCCGAACCAACTAACCCGGTGAGTCATAAAATAACTATAAAACATAAATTGAGCAGTAAATGGGGGAACGGGGCTATAATACTCAAAAAGACTGGTCGGGTCGCTACAAATCTATTCTAATTCTTCCATGCTTAAACATTTTGCTCCAAGAATGTTGAAAAATAAAGACAACTCAATAAGTGGTTCACTCACAGATTTGCAAAGCATTCCATGTATCGCAAGTGGGAGTAAATGTTGTAGAATAATATGGCAATCATGACTTTTTAATCCTGAAATTTTACGATCCTTAAGGTTGACACACTAAGAAATATTTAATGAACTTCCATCTGGGACCTTCAGATTTTTTAAGAAATCGCAAAACTTGTACTTCTCTTTAGGAGATAATGTGTAACATATTGTTGGTAAGTCATATTTATCTCCATTTTTTATTGGATCCAATTCTTTCCTTATATTCATCGCTTGCAAATCTAACCGAGTGTTTATGGTGTCTTTGGTTTTTCCTTTGATATTCAAGAGTGTCCCAAAATATTATCACATATGTTCTTCTCAATATGTATTACATCTAAATTATGATGCAACAATAGAGTTTTCCAATATAAAAGATCAAAGAAAATACTCTTCTTATTCCAATTATCACCCCTGCTCTCGTGTGATATTTTAATCTTCTTCTTTGGATCCTTTGTTAGTTGTAACCCATCTAAATCAGTCACATGACCATGTATATCTTCGCCGGATAATATTATTGGTGGTAATCGTCGCTCCTTAGTGCCATCAAATGACACTTTTTTATTCCTCCATTTATGATCAAGAGGAAGAAAGCGTCTATGGCCCATATAATACTGCTTTTTACCATTTTCTAACTTAATTGAGAAAGTTTCTTTATTGCAACAAGGGCAAGCCAATTTACCTTTTGTACTCCATCCGGACTAATTCGCATATGCTGGAAAATCATTAATGGTCCATAGCAAAGCTATATGTAACATAAAGTTCTTTATAGCCGACGCATCAAAGGACTCCACTCCAGTTTCCCATAATTTCTTTAATTCTTCAATCAAAGATTGGAGATAAACATCAATTGCATCTCCCGGACTCTCAGGACTAGGGATAAGTATCGACAAAATAAAATTCTCTTTCTTCATGCATAGCCAATGTGGTAAATTATAAGGAATAAGTACCACAAGCCAAATGCTATATGGAGTTTTGGAATTTCCAAATGGTTGAAAACCATCTATAGCAAGTCCAAGTCGAACATTACGAGGCTCAACAACAAAAGATTTGTGAAGTTCATCAAACGTTTTTCATGCTATTGAATCAGCTGGGTGCCTCATTATACCATCATCAACTCTTTTGTCATGATGCCATGTCATCAAAGAAGATGTCTTTGAGGACATAAACAATCTTTGAAGTCTTGGCTTTAGAGAAAAATAACGTAAAATCTTGTATGGTATCTTTTTTCCACTTCTAAATTTTATTTTCTCGCTACGTTTATCCTCTTTCCACCTAGATGCACCACAAACTTTGCAAAATTCAAAAAGCTCATCATCCTTCCGATATAGCATGCAATCATAGAGTTGCAAAATATTTCTTGGATTGTCGTTCTGTCCGTATCTTTATAAAAGTCATAGAGATAGCACCATGTTCATCGACAGATAAAGAACAAGTAGAAGAAAAGTAACACAACAGGAGGATTCAAAATCAATGCAGAAATTTAGCTTTGACGAAAGAGGAAAACAAACCTAAGACTTGTTTTAAAATACAATCACGACCAGATCCAAAAATTAATTTCTTCTATCTCCTGTTAATATAATTAGGGAGAAAGTTAGAAAATTCTTATCTCACTTAGGGGTGAGTGTTCAGTACTTTGATTCGGTATTTCGGTATTCGGTTTATTAATTATGAATACCAAATACCGTACCAAAGTAGTTCGGTACGTTTCGATATTTCTTATTTGGTTTGGAACGATTTTGGTACGATTTCGATTTATCAATGTACATAACAAATTTGCATGACAAATTTCCATAAAAATGCAGCAGCAAGTGCATCTAACGAGCAGCAACAACAAATTGTTGTCCGTTTTCATACAGCAATCCCACCAAATTCATATAGTAAAATGAAAGCAAGGTAACAAATAAGACGTCATCTGGTAAACCAACGGATTATACAAACTCACAAAATGGAAATACAGCAAAATCCACTCCCAGTAGCGCTATTGACCTTGCAAAATTCTGGAATTCTACTTATTGTTTAAGGGGTTCGAAGCAGAAGTTATTCTATGTATTTTGAGTCTAGATTACTTAAAGTTGAATGTTCTGTTATATTATGAGATAATCACATATCATTCTTGCTAATTTATTAGATGCGGTAAGTACACATCTTTTAGTAGCTATTGAAGATCAATATTCTTAGTTAATAATAGACAAAAAATATTTTCTATTTATAAAGATCAGTAAAAGTTTATGCAATAAACAGAATATGATTAACTAAAAGAATATGACAAAAAAATTCATATAGTAAAATGAAAGCAAGGTAACAAATAAGACGTCATCTGGTAAACCAACGGATTATACAAACTCACAAAATGGAAATACAGCAAAATCCACTCCCAGTAGCGCTATTGACCTTGCAAAATTCTGGAATTCTACTTATTGTTTAAGGGGTTCGAAGCAGAAGTTATTCTATGTATTTTGAGTCTAGATTACTTAAAGTTGAATGTTCTGTTATATTATGAGATAATCACATATCATTCTTGCTAATTTATTAGATGCGGTAAGTACACATCTTTTAGTAGCTATTGAAGATCAATATTCTTAGTTAATAATAGACAAAAAATATTTTCTATTTATAAAGATCAGTAAAAGTTTATGCAATAAACAGAATATGACATTGAATTGAGGTAGTAGCAGCAAATAAACCAAATTTCTTCAAGCTTAATTTTATTACTTCACTGAAATAGTAATTTCAATGTATTCTGATAAGCTGAAAGAAAAAATGAGACTTGGATTGGTTTATGGGTTGGACTCAGATTTGATTAAATTAAGCTACTTAATATGCATACTAAAATATACCGAAATATCGAAACCTTAATACCGAATACCGAACCGAAGAACTGAAATATTGATATCTCAATACCGAAAACCGTACCAAAAACCGAAGAACCGAATTAATTCTGTTCGGACGTAGACCTGTTTTGCGGGTAGAATTAGCTACTTTCTTACAACTTGTTTGTTCATAGACATTAGTTCACCATATTCTAGCTGCATATTAAAGAAGATTTTCAAGGACAACTGGTAATTACAAGAAATAGACTTTAGGCAGTTTATATCCCGCCAATAATTTATCTGATTCATATATTTGTGCCTAAAATGGAGCAAGTATCGCGAAGTTGGTTTCAGAAGGACCCGAAGTGGAGATTTTGGTGCCCATTCTTGCTAGCGTCCATTATGACTTGAGAACTTGATTGCTATCCTAGTTGCTACATTCCCCCTTCTAGCACGTTTTTCTATTTCTCGATTTTTATGCCCACCCCTAATCTCACTAGAGAAAGTTTACAATACAATCATGACCAGATATTGAGAAGCTTTTTTCCCAATAACAATATGCAATCAAACCCAATTTCAAAAAATAATCTACTCTCAAGATGAATACACATAGCTATTATGTAACGAGCAAAATTCAGTGGAAATAAAGAAATAACTTCTGCACATTCAACATCAATATTCATAAAACCTACATGTAATTATACATTTGAAGCATATATAATTATAAGAAGAAACTCAATATTTGAAAAACAGAGAGAGAACTGATAACATAAAAAAGTGCCCAATTTCAAAATAATTTACTACAATTTTAGAGCTTACCTTGATGAAAAAGAGAATGAAACCCTAGGTTGTAGAGAGGAACCCAAATTGTGATTCTTTGTAGAGTTCAATTTGTGAGATGTTAGCTATTATTTGATGTGTAACTATAAGTTATTGTATAGTTATATAAAACATACAAATACGTTCTTTTGGGGGAAAAGGGGGAGGCGAGGGGGAGGGAAGAGAGTTGAGGGGTGCGTGTGCCAATTGTGGGTTGGGCCAAAAAAGAGGGAAAAAATAGCGCCGATTTTTGTTATATTTAACGTCTGGATTTTATTATTTTTAAGGACCGAAAATTATCCTTTCGTTAATATTACTCCTAAAATTGATTTTGATGACCGAAAAAAAAAATTGGTCGTCATAGATACATTTATAACGACCGAGTAAAAGTCTCCTTGTTAGAATTTAGTCGTTAAAAGTCTATGTTCTTGTAGTTCTAGTGTTGCGCTCAGTTTGAACGGCAATTGGGTGTACTTCTTTGAGTCCTGACCCTCAACACTGGTGGTGCGCCTGGAATTTGGTCCATTCGAGTGTGGAACTCTTTCACATTCTGATCCATCCGCTCGTTCATTTTCCTCATTAATCTCATGAGTTCGGTTTTGAAAGGATCACTACCGTTGTCGTTACCGAAACCACTGCCGATCTCCTCGGCTCCGTCATAGCTGACCTCTCCCTTCGAGGTGTTGTTATCGACCCTTTGCGTTGTTTGATTCATGGGAGCACCGCAAAGAACATGGCCTCTTCAATTCATGTTTTTGGAAGCACCTGACATTGCTTGCCTCAGTTCTGTCATGGCATGATCTTGCCTTGAGAGATGCCCCATGATGGCCTTTTACTGCTCCCTCAAGATCCTTACTGTCTCAATAACATGCTCGTCCTCGCCGTCATCAGAAGTTGTCTCCCGCACATGTCGGGGATAATGCCCACCATGGATCGGAGTTGCTGCTCCATCCTCGTTGCGGGTGTCACTGATCGAATCCTCATGTTGAGGCGTATTCTCTCGCGCCTCAACGCCGTGTGCTATGTTGACATCATTAGCTGCAATTTTTTCGATTTTTGCTATTAAAACAAAGAATCAAGCATGTTAATAATAGATGCAAGGATCAACTCAAGTACGCAACTTTCTATGCCCACAGTGGGCGCCAAATTATTTACCCGTCAAACGGTACAGTTGAATTATGGCGCGGTTTATAGACAAGCGAATCGATTTGATCCCAAAATGATAAATGAATTACATAAAATGCAAGACTTAGCATTGAAATCGAGATAAACAGCAAATAGCTTGATTCCAGGAGCAAGACTTCCGAATGTAGCAATAAGAATAATATTATACAATAAATAAAGTATTATTTTTCTTGGAAATAGTGTAAAGCATAAGTTTATCACAGATTTTTGTCTGTTACAATGGTTGTTGAAGCCACTATTTATAGTTATACCTAGGGAATAAGGTCCTAGGATCAATCCCCTCTTAAATGACAATAATGGAGCCCATTAATGAAAATGTAACGACAGGTCATGAATGCCAAAATTCTCTGTAACGATTGCGTATTTAATACTGATGAATATTCTTCATTGAATGTCATATCTTATGACAAGTATTCGTTTGCTCTAATTGATAATGTTCCCTTCGGGATCTATCCGGTGCCAACTGAAGTTGTTGTCCTCGGTCTTGATTTCCACTCGCTTCATCTTCTGTCTTCCCCGGGTCAGAGGCGGAGCTAAGATCTTAACCTTATGGGTTCTGGATTTAGTATACTTATTAGTTATTGGGTTCTAAATTTAATATTTTCTATATATTTAATAAATTTTAAATACCAAATACACTATTTGAGCAAAAGTTATTGGGTTCAGTCGAACCCGTAATTTGGCTTATGCCTCCGCCCCTACTCTGGATTCCACGTGTCACTCTCTCATTCGAACATTTTGTATGAACCGATTTTACCCTATAAAGAGACTATATGTTATTTGTTCAAAATATGTTACTAGCTAAGAGGTAACTTATGGGGTAGTGAATGCGTTCTTAATTTATAACGTTTTTTATAAATGAAAATATCTTATTACGATTAGTTTGATAGAATTGCAATAATTATGATTTGATTTTAAAATCCAAATGGGAGTATTGTAGAGATGATTTAACTAACGTGCTTCTTAGTAGTATATTTTATTATAAAGGCACAACACGTGTTCTCCTAAGGTAATTGGATGGACAACCGAAAGGGTAGATATGTAATTTCGTATAGTTTAGCTGTTACAACAACAACAACAACCCAGTATAATCCCACTAGTGGGGTCTGGGGAGGGTAGTGTGTACGCAGACCTTACCCCTACCCTGGGGTGGAGAGGCTGTTTCCAAATGACCCTCGGCATCCTTCCCTCCAAGAACTCCCCACCTTGCTCTTGGGGTGACTCGAACTCACAACCTCTTGGTTGGAAGTGGAGGATGGTTAGCTGTTAGACATTTATTATTCCTGTACGTTCCACCCAATCCCATTACATTCTTTTTGTTGTGGCGTGTTAGCAGTGCTCGCAGTCGCTCCCAGTCACTGCAACTGCTCTGTGATTCCGACTTCCGAGATGGAATACCTAGACATGTTTGATCCGCCACTGGCACGGCAGATGTTGCAGGATGTAGTGGCAGAAATTGAGCGTACCGGAACAGATTTAACGCCTGAGAACATTTTGAAATACGAATCGTATCCTTGGCCTGAGTGAATAAACTTTTACGTAAATAATTTATGTATCTCTTTCTTTTCATTGAAACGTGCAAGTTTCTCCATAACTTTATCACAGGCTTGCCGTAAGAATATGTACCCAGCTAAAGGATAATCTCTGTGAAGCGATGTATGATGCATGCAAGCAGGTGCTGGATGATTACGTGACGAGTACGGTAAGAAATTTTTTGCTGTTTCTTTTTTATTTTTATTTTTTTATACGTACTCATGGTAGAGATTTGGTTATTTAATGTAGTGAGCGCTCTCGTCTATTTTGTTTGATTTCCTGCATCAATCATTTTATCTCTGTGTTTCCTTTTGTTTTTGTTTATCTTCTCTCTATCTCTTTGCTTAGGTTTGTGTTTGTTTTCACAATCAATGTTTAGGATTTGATTTTGTTAGAAAATCACAATGAAAAAAGAGACAAAAACATCACTATTCATATTAGCTCCTCACTCATAAGCTGACGAAAATTCTAGAATCCGTTACCTTTTGTTTTTGTTTGGCTAAATCGTTAACTTGCTTACTGATTTGAGCGTGAAATCAAGTTATAACCACTGATTTGGGGCTTGGGTTGAGAGTTGAGCATCGTTCATCACCTTTTAATGGTCTTTGAAGCTAGGAATTTCTCAAAGAAAATTGAATGGGTGTTAGTTATTATTGATAATATTGTCGGGGTGCTGATTTCACATTTTGGAATCTGATTTGAAAAAAACTGTAGGTTCGAACTCTCCTACTGCTGGAATCTTTGAGTGAGATTTATGGCGTAAAATTTTTAAGTTCCCTTGCTTGTTCAGTGTAAAATCAGTTGGTTAATTGTTAAAAGCAGTGCCAAGGTTCGAGACTCATGGAAGCATGTGCTCTTTTTTTATATATTTTGTTTATAGCTATTTTTGTCTTCTCTTTTCTTTGTTTCCCTTTGTTTTTGTTTATCGTTTCCTTCTCCTTGACTTTCATCAAACTCCGATTAATTTCCCAAGATTTCATGCTAAATCACAAAGTATTCAGAGATTAGCTATTTATTAATTCAAATTGAGATTTGTCTCTATATTGAGCCATTATAAAAAAATTTCACGACAAATAATTTATGTACTATAAGATCTAAGTTAGCCAATAAGACTTTGCTTAGTCATATCTTTATTCCAATCAAATAATTGTCTCAATTTTTTAAATGTTAAATAAATTATTTTTATAATTAAGAAATTCACAATCACATGTAAATAATTAGTTATAATTGCACTAAAACTTGCACATATTTCAATTTTTAAAGAACACCATTAATTTGTCATTAGCATTCTACTTCTCTTAGTTCTGAACTTTGATAGCAGGAGCTAGATTTTAATATTACTTATCCACTTTGTTCTCTATTTTGGAAAGGTTTTGGACTATATTATCCAATATTGGTTATAACTAACAGTAATATTAAGGACATAAAATAAAATTTTGATTAACCTTAAGTACAGTTTGTCTCTTTGAATAATGTTAGTGCACCCATGGTCTTGTTTTGTTTTCCTTCTTAGGTATTGCCTACTGTGGCCATGAAGCCCAATGATGAGCTTAAGCTGAGAGCGATTGTGAGGAGTTGGAATACTCACAACATTATAGTCCGCTCGTTTTCAAAGATATTGAATGTTTTGGAAGCGTATATTGCTTATCATGAGCACCTTACAGTTGATCAACTTGGTTTGACAAGCTTTCTTGAGGTTTACTTCTGACTTGGCAAATTAATTTTACCCAAGTGGTTTTCACTATCATTTCCATCCCTATATTGGAAAATGTTACATTTGGGTCGGTATTAGCTTATTAGTAAATAAAAAGCATTGGGTCTCTTATCTCTTATTTTTAGACTAGTGCCAGGCCTATACTTGTTTGTTATTTTTTTTTCAACAGGTTTTTGAAAGCTTTGGAATAGATGCAATTCTTAGCATGGTATGTATGAGCGGCTCTTTTGTTGTTACTTCTGTTCATATGATCCAGTGTTACTTCTGAATGAAATTCGTTTCGTATCAGGTTAAGCAAGAACGTGACGGCGCACAGATTGACAGAGCTTTTGTGAAGAACGTGCTAAATATATTTCTTGGAGCTCCAACAGGGAAAATGAAGAACGACTTTGAAGCTGCAATGATTCCCGAAGCTGTAGCTTCTTTTCGTGGTAAGATAAGGGGTCACTTTGAAGAATCAATGCTTACAGATACTCAAGCTTATTATTCTTTGAAAGCTTCAAAATGGATGTCTGAAGATTCTTGTCTGGATTATATGTTGAAGGTACAACTTATTTTACAATTTTGTTGAATTCTTAAATAGATCTCATCTGCCAGAGTAAACTGTGTTTTCTGTGCTTGCTGTAACAGGCAGAGGGGTGTATGAAAAAAGAGAAGGATAATATGTCTCATTTTCTTGACGTCGGTTTAGTGACAGATATTCTGAAGGTCAGCATAATTTTCAGTAATTTGTACTGTACTCTTCTCAAATTTCAATGCTGAGACAAAATTTGTGCTGCAGATTGTGGAAAACAATTTATATAACAATCAGTTGCTTGAGAATGAGCAGTCTGGCTTCTTAGCTTTGCTAAGAGATGATAAGGTATTGATTTGTTCTTTTGCTTCTCATCCTCGATTTTTCTGGTTGTTCCTATGTATTTTACATGTATTTGATGCTTCTCTCTTTTGCTCTACTGCTCCTCTACTCTCTGTTATTCATTGCAGGTAAAGGATTTATCTCAAATGTATGAGCTATTCAGCAGAAGTCCTAAGGGACTGGAACCGGTTATAGAGACGTTTCAGAAGGTATTTTGATTTTCTATCCCGATTACTGACCAAAAAAAAGTTTGTCTTGTCTTTGTACTTTATATTGCAAAGTTGTATTTGGCAGTAAACATCTGCTGACAGTTGATATTTTGCAGCATGTCACTGCTGAAGGTACGCATTTAATGCAAAACGCTAGATCTATGGCAAGTGGCAAGGTGAGTTGTCTAAGCTGTTTCTTTTCATACTTTTAGTGGTTCTTCACTTGAGGGTTTACAAGAGGGGGGAGTTCATTGGGCCATAAGGGTTAGAAGGGAAGTTTCAGGACCGGGAAGTAGCCAAATTCCAAGGTTTGGTACAAAGTATATCAGGCTGTAGTCAGGATTCATGGAGTTGGGGTGGGAAGAGATCAGTTTGGATTCCCACGGTACCTAAAGAAGTGTGCTCTTTTACTTGGCTAGCAATGATGGGGAGCAAGTGATGGGGAACAATTCTGATTGTTGAGAATATTAGGAAAAGGAGGATTACGTATTGCTTTATTTGTTGAGGTTCGGATGAAGATGTGGACCACCACCTTTTACAATTGAATATATTTAGGCTGCAATGGGAAATGGCCTGCACTATTAAGGAGGCTCTCTCCAGTTAAACACTTGAAGAAAGAAAAGTCAAATATGTGGGCTGTGCGGATGGAGAGAAGTAGGAGAGCTTTTGAAGGGATAGAGAACGACTATGAATACTTGAGGAATAGCTTCTCAATTCTATTTCTTTTTGGTGAACTCATGAAATTCCCATTTGTATGGATGATTGAGTGATGTTGATAGAGAACCATATCTTTTTTTAATAAAAGAGAGCCATATTATGTTGTAGATCCTCTACTTTTAGTAAACTGCTTGTGTATGAGAGATTTTCCCATTATTAATAGAAAACCTTAACTTATTAAAAATGGATTTACTTAAGGATGATGATTGTATGAACTATGAACTCTGAGGTGGATCTGTTAATATGTTAGCTAGTTTAATTTGTGACTAGAAAAAAAATCGGGAGGGAGAGCAGAACTCATAAACACCTCTGGAGAACAAACATTGAGTGGAGTCGGAAGAATTAGAAGAAATTAGTACACATTCGAATTTTGATTTGCGGCTTTGCTAGCCCTATGGTTTCAAGGACCATTTCCTTTTTCTTGATAACAATTTACTAGTGTTTCATTCTGGAGGGAGCTGATATGTGTTTTCTTGCACAGGCTGGAAGGTCGCGTGGTTTAGGGGAGCAGGTAGAACCATAATCCTTGGTTTTCATTTAGATTCACTTTTACTATTAGTAAGTACTCGCTTAACCATAGACTCTAACTTTCTCAGGGTATGAAGTTGGTTAACCTCCACGCCAAGTTTATGGCTTGTGTTAGAGATTGCTTTGCTAATAACCCTCTCCTTCTTAAGGTGTGTTGAGCTGTTAAAAGTTGTCTGTTGTTCCCTTTTACTTTGAATAGCTTGCAATGTTTCTGACGTCTAAACTTTGAGACTTTGACCTGTATAGGGTCTCGAAGAGGCATTTGAGGTCGTCAGTAACTTCGGTGTCACAAGTAAATTGGTTGACTCTGACTATTTAGGCGCAGATCTCCTTGCCTCTTGTTGTGATGATGTCATTCTTACGAAACGCCAGAGTGAAAAACTCACTGACGATGCTATTGAGAGCACATTTGATATGGTATAGCATAAAACAAACATCTTCACCTTCTGGTGGCTAAGGTCTTTCTTTCAGCTATTATAATACCATGATAATGTGGTTCGGATATTTTGTAGGTGGTCAAGGTTCTAGCGTACGTCAAAGACAGAGACATTTTTGCCGAGTTCTACAGGTGGGATAGACAGTCCAACAATTTCTTGATATAGCTGTTTAGATTGAATCTTTACTTATCTTTTGGAATGTCCATTGTCTCGGTGCAATAGGAAGAAACTGTCTCGTCGATTGCTTTTTGATAAGAGTGCTAATAATGTCCACGAAGTTTCTTTCTTGTCCAAGTTAAAGCAGCAGTTTGGTGCCCCGTTTACATCAAAGATGGAACGAATGGTGAGGAAACACATTACTCTTGTATACTTTATCCCATCTCCTATTGAATATGTTGTTATAAAGCTTGTGGCTGGTAATGTGAGAACAGGTAACAGACTTCATATTGTCAAAGGAAGAGATGTCTCTCTTTAAGGAATATATCAAAATCAATCCTTCAATGAACCCTGGAGTTGATTTTACTGTCACAGTTCTTACCACTAATTCATGGCCTACGTTAAAATATTCTGATTTGAGTCTCCCCACGGAAATGGTAAGAGCTGTTTTTCTTGATAATACGACAATCAACATTCTGTTCGCTGATTTCTTCTGAATTAATGGACACGTGCCTTTGTTCTGCATTTGCCTCAGGCGAAATGTGTGCAAGTCTTCAACGATTATAATAAGGACAAAAATGGAGATAGGAAATTAACATGGATTTATTCATTGGGTACATGTAAAATCAGTGGGATGTTTGAGCATTCAACAATTGAATTGACTGTGGGAACTTATCAGGTGATTCTCTGCCTAATGATTCCTTGCAGTATCCCTGTTGGTTAGAATATGGTTTTATGATTTATATTCCCTCCATTTCAGGACAAGGTGGGTTGCTCTGATGGTAAGCACCCTCCACTTCCAACCAAGAGGTTGTGAGTTCGAGTCACCCCAAGAGCAAGGTGGGGAGTTCTTGGAGGGAAGGATGCCGAGGGTCATTTTGGAAACAGCCTCTCTACCCCAGGGTAGGGGTAAAGTCTGCGTACACACTACCCTCCCCAGACCCCACTAGTGAGATTATACTGGGTTGTTGTTGTTGTTGTTCCCTCCCGTGACGACTTGACCAGAGTGCTTCAATCCCTTTCATGTGGCAAGTATAATATTCTGACTAAAGAGCCTAACAACAAAACTGTTTCGCCATCCGATCATTTCGAGTTCAACTCCAAATTCACTGACAGGATGAAGAGGATTAAGGTATATATACTGTTTACAACTTTGGGTCTTTCTATGATGCTTACGCCATAATCACAAACTAATCCCTATTCTTAATGACATGTTTTATTTATACCATCCAGGTCCCATTGCTGCCTCCTGTGGATGATAGGAAAAAGACAGCTGAGAGTACAGTTAATAATAGACCGTTTGTACTTAAATGCTATATCGTGCGCTTTATGAAGGTTCAGAAAGTTATTACTCATGATCAGCTAGCTTTGGAGTGTACTAAGCAGGCGCCGAAGTTTAATTTTAAGGTATGAGTGTGACACCAAATTTTCAGCCATTAGGATGGGCTTAAATTATTTGCATCCCCAAATAGCAAACATCACATTCGATTTGATACTGGTTGGCTATTTATGACACCCGAATTGGATATTTAGTTTCCAGCTTGCTAATAAACTAATTGAAGGGCATCATCTTATAGGGTCCTAACAACAGATTTCGTTAAAGCTTTTCCCTTATCTCAACAAGTTGCTAATAAACTTGATTTTGTAACTGTATCAGCAGAAGAGAGTAAGGTTAGTTAGCTCTTTTTATTTGTTTTTTTCTCTTTCCTTTGGTTGGGGATCGTGGTGTTTAAGGTACTCTTAATTCAAACTGTCTGGAGTAGTGTCGGTAAAATAGTAGAAGGAATTTCGGAACATAACCTTACAGAACTGAAATAGTTGGTTTTCTATCCCAACTAACAAGACTTGACATATATTATATACCCATTTAACTTTTCTTCCTGCATCCTTTTACTGCCTTCATAGAATTCATCCTGAATTAGTTATGGGCTCTAGTTGTATAGTGTATTAATAAATGATGAGTTTTGCATATCTGTGCAGCCTAAAATGTCGGAAATCAAAAAATTGATCGAGGATCTTATCGATCATGATATCCTGAGAAGAGATGAGAAGGATCTGAACAAGTACTACTTCGTGGCATAGAGACTTTGTTTTTGAGTAGAACAGAACAAAATCTGTAATGCGCTTGAAGATCTTAATTAGGAGTGTGGAGGTAGACATAGATAGAACATGTTTACACTTCCCAAGCGAACCTTTTTAACTTCCGAGAAACGTATTTTCAAAACAAACATTTTTCTACTATTTTGTCTTAACTACATAAAAAGGTGCTTCTCTCCATCCAGAGGGTTTCTTCAAGATGGGATAACCTGAAGGAGACACCTGTCTAGGATATAGTCGTTGTATACATATAAATTTTCTTTGAGATAAGTTTCTTATTCAAAAGTATCACTCTGCGGTAGTTTATGACTTAAACATGAGTCTGAACGGAGAGTAGAACTACAGGAGGCAAACAGACTTATGGATCTAATTCTCTACCATTGTGGGTCTACCTAATCTAATCAATAATAATGAGACACGATTCCCTACATAGATGGGTCATGGGCCACGGTTTACGAGAAGAGATTTTTGTGCGCAGGGGCTGCCACTTTTCAACCTGCTATTTTTATGTGTAACTTGCCCTTTAATGTATGCCCAGTTCTGTTAAATTTGTGCACAGATAGTGTTTTATTTTAGAAATGACACCAGGGCTCGATACACTTTCTTGCCCTTCTCTTTTCAAAATAAGTTCGGGCCAAACCTAATTACTGCCTATTCCTGTGCCGTCACACTTGTTTATAATTTCTGATGCTTCTAAATAGTTTTCTTCGAAGCCTGTTAATGGATTCTTTGAGATAGAATACCATGAATTTAGTGGAAATAAAGTAAGAGAGACTGATTTTTTCCAGTCATAACATATGAAAGGGAGCACTTTGCTTTCTTTTTTCTCCTTCAGTGGAACTGCCATGAGAATCGCTTGAGTTGAATCAACTGCAGAGTTGCCCTTCTCCAATGCATTAACCCTTCACCATTAGATTAAGTTATGTATATTCTTTGGGATTAAGTGTTAGGGATATATTAGATATGCCCTGGATCCAATCTCATATTTGATGATTTGAATATATTTTTGTGAATGTTATTTGATATAAAAATATATGGCACTTGGTATTCGTTTATCATAGTTATTATTAATTGCTTGATTAATTTAATAAGGTCCTTGATTAAATTTTGAGACTTGTCATCATGATGGAGATCATAACAATGAGAGTAAAGTCTCTTACAATTTAATCTAAATTTTGTTCTTGATCGTAGGATTATTAATTTGGACATTAGTAATCCGGTTAGATCAATATTTATTTAGCGTCTTTATGGGATAAAGATTAGTTGATATTATTAACTAAATAACATAAATAGATGATGCATATAGAGATATGATCATTGAACCGATTCATTGGATAATTCCTAATGGTTAGAATTACCATAAACTGTCAATAAGATATTCTCTTGAAGAATGTGATGTAAGAGTTTCCTTTGACCTGATATCATCATAGTAATTGACAAGTTATTTATTATGCTTTGATACTAGACACCTATGGCCCTAGGGCGATAGTTGAAAGAATATTGGGTACGATTAAATACTTGTAGAATTAGTGATTGATCAAGATGGAATCTGTCAACTCTTGGTAATGAGTTTAAGCTCCATGTTGTCATAAATTATAACCGACCAAATTAAGACCTTGGCCAGGGCGATTGAATGAAAGAAGAAAAGAGTTTCTTAAGTCATTCAATGGTCGATTATTTTTGACATGAACACATAGTCGGTCGCCTATTAGGATTTGACAGTTGAACCATATCCTAGGGTGACCCAGAGCTATAAAGACAGAAGGAATTAATATATTATTCTTCTACAGGTTCTTGAGAGTAAATTATATACTTCATGATATCCGGTCGTTAAGGAGTGTTGCTAGACGCCACCCTTGATTAGTATATTGATGTGATCAATTTACTACCGGTTTAATATTGAGCCTATGGGGTCGCACATTAACGAGTATCCTGATCTTTGCTAAAAGATTAATTACTTTATTATTTGATAATTAAATTAAAGAATTTAATTAGCCAAATAAATTTAGTTATTAGTCCAAATAAAATATTATTATATTATTTGCTAGCACAGAGGATATAATTAATATTGTGAACAAGTTGAAGTTTTCTATTTTAAATAAGAAAATTAAATTACATCTCTTGGTTGATATATATATATATGCACTTGGTAATTATAATTAATATTTGTAGAATTCAATTTAGAATTGAATTCCATAAATGAGTT